>JAOTOK010114840.1:0-13894 GCA_025770025.1 Virgularia gustaviana | reverse complement strand
GAGCAGTGTTTTGAATTTCTTAATAGGAGGGCTCCTTTGTGCACATGCGCAGATGGAACTGTACCGCATCTTTAAAAAGATATTAGCTAAGTTTTTTATAAAGTAAATTAAATGCTTAATTTCGAATTTCGTAATGTTCACTTCGTTATATAGTTCCCTGAATTAGCCTACAAACATAGCCTGTTTTGTATGTCTGCAATTTACAGCATTCTGCGTCCAAACCTGGCTATATGTAGGATAATCAGATGATTCATGAAAGTGATCTATGTGTGGTGATAGAAACTGCGTTATACTTGCGAGGACTGGGCGCGAGATTCAAAAGCAAAATGTTCTGCTGGTCGGTTTAATACTGCCGCTGTTATTAAACAAAAGATTTCAAGGAAGATTTGAATGTATTTTTGGCAAACAGCTCATGAGTGGAAGGAAAACGTAGAATTTCGCGTAAGTCAACACTACACTATTTGCGTTGTAAGACAGTAAGTCAGTAACTATAAACGTTGTTACCCAGGTTGTCAGTTGTACCGGCGATAATTGCCGAATCGATAGGCGATAGCTATAAATCGCTGAAAGCAATTTGAACAAAAACTATAATCGACATCGTCTTATGTAGCAATTTGTCAAAAAGGAAATGAAACGTTTTTGAATCTTGGGTAATGTCAAAGCTAGCTAATTTATAAGTATAGTCTAGACTACCCAGTAGTCCCTTGCGAGGTGTGAATCACCCAGTTCCCGACCGTGTCCGACGCAGCTGTCCACCTTATGCCGTGGGAGATTGGGGTGATTGGGGTGATCAACGCGTGCCAAATTGTCCTGATCTCGTGGTCTGTAGCATAATATTGTTATCACATGTGCAGATATGTGTACTATAACTGTAATCTGCACACGCATACTAACTACTGCGTGCTAGTTTATCAGACAAACGTTCATCCCAGCGTGGCTTAAATACTAAACGCAATTACGGACTCCGTTGATAATCAGGCGATTGTTTCGTTTGCTGGCTGCCCGGTATTTTTTATGTTATACACAATGAACTTTAGCGCAGTACACTCAGACGAGGCATAAGATTGGAACTAGTATCCACGTCCTATACTGTGTTCTCTCTATCCGCGCTCCAGGGTTGCCCTCTGATTTTTAGATTTCATTAATGCGGTCCCAAAACTTCACCAAAGTTCACGTTTTTATCAGATATCAAGAGAGAGTCAGGAAATCTTGTTCCCAGGTCCCGTCCCAACGTTGCAGGAACGGATCTAGAAAATATCGAGTGCTAAAACCCTTTTTTCCTTTGATGCATTACGTTCCTCTTAGCCCACTGTATGAAACGTATTAGCTACCGAATCACTGCAATTTCTAGGAGGCCTCCAGCACCACCCTCCCCTACCACGATCCCCTCCACACATACACACCTATGGCGCCGGCCCTCATTTTACCCATCTACTCAGAATACTACGTACTAAATACTGCTACGACACGTAGAGCGCGTTGTACTGAAAGTATAAAAAGCGACCTTTAAAGGAACGTTTTTGGCCCAGTGGTGCGGTTAGCACAGTCCTTTAGTTTTCACCTCTCGGCGCCTGAGTTCTATTCCAGCACTGGCAGTTATCTGATTAACAATAACAACATCCCATATCAGATATAGGAAGAGTTCTTCCAGTCAGTAATGTTACAGGTTTTCTAGCAGTTTCCACCTGTAATAACACTAGTCTAGACCGACGAGGGATTGTTTTTACAGGACTTTTACGGAACTAAACGGAAGCATTTAGTGAACCGAAAGTTATCCAATATAAACATAGGTACACTTTAGTTGAGTTTAGTTGAGTTTACAGTCTCGTGACCATGACCTGTAAAGTATATAATCGTATTAACTCGACATATTAAATGGACGATCCTTAAATCAGTCATATTTCAATTTAATTAGAAGACATTCATTTCCCTATGCAATCATGGCGCCACGTCCGGTTACCTTAAGAGACAGGTTGGGCGGAAGACGGTGATAAGATAAAATCAACTTTATTTAAACACATTTTCAGTATAAAATTGATTTACAAAAAGGATGTGTATATTCGAAATAAAATATAATATTACGAAAACTGCAATGAAACAATATTAACCTAACTAAAGTATAAATATATGTACATACTGTCAAAAAATATTACAACTAAACTATGTTATAACTAAAGAACGGTCATGGAGAAAAGCTCACCACGTGCAGAGTGATTTATTAATGGTTCCATATAGTTTAGGTCCACTGTAAGCGAGGCTCTTAGAAATTCAGTATTCGTAATTTTGGAAATGGATGCTAGATGTGCCAATGGAAAGATAGCACTGGAGAGATACTTGGATGGAATATAATAATAATAATAATAATAATTATAATAATAGTAAAAATTAATAATAATAACATAAATAATACAAAAGCCACCCTTCTATAATTGTATTCCTTTATGTAAAATGCCTAGTAAGGATAAAAGAAAGTCACACCAGCCACTCATCTGAGTTAAATATGACAATACTTGCGCGACTTCTGAACTCAGGGCACGTGATTGAGTTTAAAAACAAAGATCACTTTTATTTGAAAAATATAATTTAAATCGTCAGGTTTACGACCAGAAATAACGATTAAATGTCAAAAAGGTTTGGAATGGATATATTCTTTAATTTTAGAATATTCTATATAATTCATCTCTGCACGCAAATGAAATGAAAAAATATTATATTTTATATTTTATCAGCCGGTTTAGAGATTTTTGTTAGGCTTATGGAATTCCTTCATAAGATATGACAAAATAAATACAAATACATGAGTAACGTAAGCAAATAAAAAATAAATAAATAAATAAATAAATAAATAAATAAATAAATAAATAAATAAATAAATAAATAAATAATTTGTTGTTTAAGTATTTGTTGCACAACAGGACGACAGAATAGTCCTTAGTTTCTATAAAGTAATCTTACTTATCAATTTACCATAATAACTTCCTATACATTGATCATTGCGGCCGAGAGTAATAAATTTAAGATCAATGACTTCCTTGGTGCAGACAAATTATCATGACGGCTTTATATGTCTGCGTGTGGTTTGCTTATCGTCAAATGACAGTTCAAATTGATCGATGTTTAATTGATGGCTTCAAGGCAAACCACACTCAGCCTCAATGATATTATGATGATTATATCTTGCTACTCATTAATTAGTTGCCATTTGTTCACACGAATGCGCGCAGTTTCAGAAGTGATCCACAGAAGAGTTTGACTGCACTTTTGAATTCACATGCACCTGCTGTGTGCAAATGTAATGTTACATGCAGATTACGTCTTATAACTCCAACTAAATTGAAAATATATACATCTTTTGTATTTTGCCTTTGAAATAAATTCAAACTCAGAACCTAATAATAGCACCTTCTTGGAACAGCTCACGTCGAAAAAAATAATACTGAAAAACGTGCTAATAAGACTGAAAGGAAATCCTTTAATATTATAGTTCAGTTATATTCAGTAGAACTAGTACTAAGTGTGATAAAAGTAACGATTCTCACTGGAACATGTCTACATGGAAAAATTTTATCATTCATTTTAAACCTAAAGAAATATTAGTTTGGCTAGAAATGACCAAGCTGTTCAGTATCATAACTAGTAGCACAACATTATAACAACAATTGCGGAATGCGCCCCAGCCTGGTTGATGCTATTTTCGCTGGATCGAACAGCCTCGGACTGGCCATAGATAGATCAATAATGATATGATATGATGTCTGTCCATAGCTGATTTCAGTGCTTTTCATGCATGCTTGAAACATTTCTGTAAAACTTGCATGGTTTTAGCTTGGTCTGAACAGCACTGTTCGTGGCATGTTGAACCAATCAGAACCATTCCTGTGATATTTTTAAAAATTCACATTTATTTTATCCAGCAGTAAGTAGACCACCTACTACTGGGACTCTGATAGAATAGTTTGACTACAAGAGATTGAGTCACAACTTAATATAGTAGGTTGTAGTGGAGAACAGAACTGAACTACATACAATATGTTGGCTTCAAAAACGTGAGCGAGATATTTTTCGCGTTGTCACCCTTGTCATATGATTCTCACGCCGCACATGCGTCATCCGTCCGGTATAACATATAGCTATTACCTCAAAGTAGGTTTACATTGTTTTTTAGTATGCATGCTCATATATTTGACGAAATAAACACTATATATTTGCTACGCTCTTCAATAAAACATCGTGCTAATGAGCATCCATGTGCATTCAACCGTCGTGATCTGCCTGACGTAAGGTTCTATAGCTCTCTCTTCGCCCACACGTTCCCGCGCAAATTAGATCCACCACGCGGATCATATGACGTCACACTCGGTTCATGTATATAGTACCCCCAGCTCACTGGAGACATTACTAATGAGGCAAGGCTCCTAAATGATAACAAAGCACTTGCTACAATAAAAGTTCCCACAACTGCCCACTTATGCCCACTCATGTTTTATAATCACAAACAGCAATTGGACTACTGTACCAACTGTACACATGAGAAAAATTGGTAGAAATATTGTGAGCCGGAGTTGTATAGTGTTCAGAAGAAGATTAGCGCTAACCAAAACTTGAAAGTCTAAAACCTCCACAGATCCTGTTTAGGTAAAAATAGAGTTGAGATGTTGAATGCACGGTGCTAATTTTGTGTACGTTCCTTCCGTTCACTTAAACGTTTTCATTCTCAATATCATTTCAAGCTGATACAATAAAATCTAGGCTTTTCTCTATCCTATCGCATTCATTTCAGTTCCATAGCTTCACCCATTTCGAAGAAACGACACATCAACCAGATAATATAACTTTTCTTCAGTATTGCCGCATATATAACTCCCAGATTTCAATGTTTCATAACGATTTAATCGCAAACTACCTGATGAGACTGAGTCTTGAAAACATACCTCAATGAAGACAACAGTTTTCGTCCGGAATATTGAAAAAGGGCAACATCAGCAAGATAAGCGCATGTGACTATAGGCGCTTTATATCGGCCCAGTAGTTTTGCAATAGGGTGTATGTAATACGGTTACCCAGATTGTCAACTTTTCACTAACTTACGGTTCACCGCATGAACCTGATATATGTGCATGGCTTCGTATTTTGAATATTCCCATCATGCTGTTGAATTAACCAAATAAAACAAGAAAAAATACTCAACCTCTTTTCAAAATATCACTTGAAGACAACGCTACAAGTCCGGGTTCCAAAAGTTTCAAGGTCAAACTTAATTTGATCTTCCGTATTTACTGAAAAATCTTTTTGGATTATTATTATTATTGTATATTTATTCATTCTCCTAAAAGATTCGTAGCGTCTGTTTTAGACATATTTCAGCACTATATTTTACATTTAAAAAATACTAATAAACCTTGTTTCATATAATCCATCATCCTTTGACATAAATCATTCATTTGTATGTATTACTTTTCAGCATGATGAGGTTTATTTGTTAGCGCATCATACGACTTCGGCGCAATGTTCAAGTGTCTACATATTTCAAAACTATCAGTAAAATATTATTAAGGCTTAATATTGGTTCTTATATTTAAAAAAATATATCGCACTTATAATACATCATTTGATGTAACTGAGTAACTCAGGTTTTTCCTTCCACACTTTTCCTGGCTTCATTTTCTTTTCATTGTCAACTTTGCCTGGAGGCACAAATACATGCAATGCCAGTGACCAGTAAAGTTTCAAACAACACTTGTAAAATGATTAAGCTTGATAAACCACTAATTTCTCCCAAGTTTGTCTCCAATTGCTTCCGTCAAGCAGAAAATGGTTCATACACATGCATGACCCATGATATGACATCGCGATATACAAAAAACAACAACAATGTCTTCACTTAACATTCTACTACCCGCAAACTTAGTTGAAAGTTTACGTCACTATAGAACTATGACACAGTATCAATCCTTCTGTACTTTCAAATCTTCTGTATTTTGAAAACGTTTTGACTGCAGCAAAAAGGTTTAATACAAGATTTGGCTGGTTGCTGCAGCAGCAGCTGCAGTTTGGTCTTGAATTAATGATGCCTCACTGCAATTAATTAATCAACCATGTCTTATGCCACTTGACGAACTGACGTCAACCAAGCGCACTTCAACTTGCAATAATCACACTGCATTGTAAAAAAACAAAACCCGAATCGTTTTTCAATAGCTTGGCATTTGATGAACGACTCATAACAAGCCAGAAGTGCTTGCCATCACCGCGCGTGTATTCTCGAAACAACTATACCATTTCGACTAGCATTTTCCTTGAAACATGACGTACTACCAACCAACGACGACAGTGCTGCACGATCATTACGTTCACGAACACGATCATGAAGAGGCCACAGATTCCTCTCTTGTTCCTGTCTTCTTAGTCATAGCGATTGTTGCTTTGCTTGATAATTTTATGGTGGTTTTCTTACTCATGCGAAACCGTTCGTGGTTGAAAAAGGCTCACAGCAACCTCATCCTTAATTTGGCAGCCACAGATATTCTCACAGCTATCTGCATCCTTACTGTACCGTCGTTCATTCATGCTGAAAACATGTACCCGATACCAAAACTGGCCACCGCACGTGAGTTATACTGCCGTCTCGTATGGTCCCATTACATTGTCTTTTCACTTGGGGTTACCTCGGTTTACACATGCTTCTTTCTGGCTATCGACCGTTGGCTTGCCATAGCCCGACCCTATTTGTATAAGAAATACATCCACTCACAATGGAGTCGGACACTCATGGTCGTCCTACCATGGATCGCAGGATTCTCATTTCAAATTGCCACCGCCGTGCACAGCACCGGTCATGTTCATGAAGACCAAAGCGCACCAAGCTGTAGAACAATCGATGACTCCTTGGACTGGTCCAAACGAGTAACCATTGCCGTTATATCATTTTGCGCAATCATTTTATTCCCAGGGATTCTGGTTGTGGCTATTTATGTCGATATCTTATTAAAGGCGAACTCCATACGTCGCACAACGTCGCAACGAGGCTCGGTGAAGAAAAGCAAGCGTGATTTTCAACGAATCACGTTAATGGCTGGTCTTGCATCCATAGCATTACTCATTTGCTGGCTTCCTGATCAGATCTACTCCATGTTGGCTCAAATGGGTTACGCTCCGATGCACGGTGGTCCACACCGTTGGCTCAACGTACTTGCTTTATTTAGCACCTGTTTAAATCCCTTTATCTACGCTTTTTCAAACTCAGAGTACAGGATAGGTTTCAAGAAAGAACTTTCCGTGTTATTATGTTGTCATAAAACTCACACCTACACCTTTAATAACGTTAGGAACGAAAGAGATGAGAGTTCAGCCATGGCTGCAGATGTTTAGATTAAGAAGAAAAAAAAACGAACAGCCTTAATCACATAGCATTAATCACGAAACGTTCACAAATCTTTCATGTTTGACTTTAATTACGGATGTTTCCCGCTCCATAATTGTACGGGACAAATTATTCCGGGAGGGGGGGGGGGCGTCCCCCAAAACTGTGTCCGGGATCGTGTCAAATAGAGGCCCTGGCCAACTAATATTTTAAATCCTTCTACCCTGCAAGTTCGTAAAATTGTTAGAGTATTACTTTATATCTAGTGATGTGCAAGCATTGCGAGATATTTATAACAACATAGCGCTGTGACAAGGGGGGGGAAGGACAACACCACAAACGCGAAAGTACGCTATAAGTATTCATTGAAGCTAAAATGGTGGACGAAACCTGTTTAGAAAAATGGAATCGCGTTCCATTGTTACGTATAATCGTCCAAGGTACACACGATATTTTAGCCTTATAACCCCCCTGCCACCTTACAGTGTTGCGCATGCTGTTTGTAAGGTATTCAGGCAACACCACTAACAACATCGGCTTGGGGACATGAGGGTATTGTTATGACTTAATCAATTAAACAAACAGACTTTCTCAACAGTTCTGTCCACGATTGTAGGCTGCACATATATAGTACCGGGTGTCCCAAACCTATTTTCAATCCAACATAACTACCAAAAAACTAAAGAATTACAATCAAATAATCAATATTTAGTTGACTAATGTCCAACTTAAAGTTTGATATATTGGATATGAAGTTTGAATGAGTAGTTTCCGAGATATTCGCATTTAAAGACTCGGTAACGTTTTGAATTATGTCGAAAATCAGCAAGAAATTGGCCTGTTAAATTTGTTTCAACAATACCGGTTCGTAACATGGTTTCTTGAGAAAATTTGTTAAATACATCATACGAATTTCTGAATTTGTACGTTTTAACATTTAAGTTTTCAGTTATTGTTGAATTTTTCATCATTATTTGATGTTTCTTAGGACCTGATGGAATTCCAACTTACAAACGCAAGCAAGAAGCGTGTAGTTCTTCTTAAGTTATCGCGACAAACGTTTTGAGTTAATATCGCACTAAAACATGCTTCTGTTGACGAAAGTTCAAAGAGTTTGGATTTGCTTTGAGCATGCTAGAACGAATAACGCATAGAAGTTTTAAGACGATGGGCTGAGCGATGGAACAACGACCCGAAGCCTAAAAGACAAAGGTATTGGTGAAACAAATTTACAGGCCATTTTTTGCTGATTTTTGACAAATTTCAAAACGTTACTGTGTCTTTAAATGCGAATATCTCGAAAAATAATCGTTCAAACTTCGTATGTAATATATCAAACTTTAAGTTGGACATTACTCAACTAAATAATGACTATTTGATTTTAATTCTTTGCTTTGTTTGTAAGTTATGTTGAATTAAAAATAGGTACTTTTTGGGGGACACCCGGTACAAAACAAGGATCTCTCATTTCTCTACCAGATACTTTGGGTTGGTTACGACGCTATCATTTATTGGAGGCACATTATGTAAAGTTTGAACATAATCACTATATTCGTAATTATAGGGCGGGTTGTTCTCATTAATATCTCCTCAGCAAGAAACTATTTAACTTAAGAAAATTAAAAGAAGTTATTATTTTTTAAAACCATTTAGTACATTACAGGTACACTGAGCTAAAGCAATTTATATTATTTCCATTTTTATGAATAGTGGTGCAGCCGGAGAGTGTGAAGAATAAAATTAATATATAAGACAATTACAAACTTGTTATGAAGGTGTATTTTTCTCCTAGGCCTAGCTTAAACCCATTTAAAAAAAAAGGAATTACCTAAAATTTTGTATAATACCACTTTATGTATAAGAACATCTTAACTCAACTCTTAAAAAATAGGTTCAACTTGCAGTTTGTACTTTACAGACTTGTCTGGTCTCCAACCTTTCGATCCTGCAACCTTTTATGAACATTATTGGAAACAATAATAAGTTAATCAAGTCCCACATTTTGCCTTTACTATCAAAATCCCTGCGAAGATATTCGAAACCAGGAGATGCCTTGTAGAGACCTAGTTTTGTTCTGCACACGGCCATGCCGAGTGGATCGTTTCTATAGTATAGAAATCTTGGCAATTTGCGAAAAGTGCTTTTCTTTATAGCAAGCATCGCTTTTAAACCAATGTACATTTAAAAGATGGCTTATTGTTTTCCATTATTTGAGCTATAGTTAAAGTCGATGAATGTAAGCCTAGAAGAAAGGTATGCAGGTGGAAAAACAGCAAACTTCGTGTAGCAAGTCTGGCGCAAAAGTTGAACTTATTTGAATATGATTTATGAATTATGAGCAGATGTTTTGTTAATGCTATAAGTTTGATATGTGCATGTGTATATAGCGCCGTTCCCGGTTTTTTATCCTCGCTATAGGAAAGATCGTTTAATTATTCATAAAATAGAGGGTGTTAGTTAACCGTCTCGGCCAATGGTAAACAAGCAGCAGCCGTGGAATTATGCGGCCATATAGATCATGGCTGGTGAACACGTCATTGTTTCAACAATATCTTTAGAGCACATTTTTTTCTTGTGAAACGTGAAAGACATTATTCGCGATATTGATAGTTATTTTAACTTCTTTACAAGACATCAAAACCAACGAATTTACCTCTTGTGGCACATCTACATCCCACGAATAGTCCAATTCCTGTTGAGTATGACGTAAGTCCCGGTAAAACTTTAACATATTACTAAATTTGGTCATGATAGGCTATTTTTGTCGTATATATTTCTCGAAATTCTGACAACTTCTCAAGAAACTGATAAGATAATTTCCGCTATCGCTCTACAATACAATATTTCATTTCTATAATAAATAATAGTAACGCATAATTAAACATCCTTGGACGCGGGAAAAGAGACCTGGGGTAAACTACATTTTCCTGAACTCTTTAGCCCGTTTTCCATTTCAGCTGTATCATATTCATACCATACCGTAGCGATTTCGTTTGTGTGGAAGTCATTAGTCTTGCTCTGGTTTACATGAAACAATGAAATGCCGTATATTTCGCTACTATACGGCTGAGTTTGGAAAACGGCCCAAAAAGAACAGTTATGTGACCCTCCACAGGAAAACATACTTTAACGGTTTTCAATGCAATTTGACTAAACTGGGTTACGATTATGTAAGTGGAATATTATAAGCGACATTTTAACTGACATTTTTTAATGTGCGGTTGTAAGTTACACCTAGCAACATGAGGGGTTTATTTATGTGTGTCAGTTATTTTAATGGTGTGTAGATAAGCGTCGACACTTTATTTAAACTGTATGTACTGTATATAGCCCAACTTTGCTCGATTGTATAAATCACCTTAAACCACTCACATATAATATCGAACTCACAACTGGTATGGTCACGTGCTACTCCCAGGGGCGTCGGCCCCGCTACCAGTTAACACGAGGCCACCTTTGAGTAGAATTACCCCAAGTCTCTCTCTGGTTCAGTTTGTTCTGCAAGAGAGAATCTCCCCAGTCCCCTAGCCTTCCTGTCCATGCACCGAACAAACTAAACCAAAGAGAGAGGAGGACTTGAAGCAAGTGTAACCTTTGGGAAAAGCTCTAATTCAGGCTGAAACGTATAGATTCCCCTGATTCAGTTCTATTGAATAAGTTTTTAAAATAAAGCTTCAAAATCCAAACATTAATTCGCTTACGATGCCTGTCCTGACTTGCCAACCCCGGCCCTCGCTTCACTTCAAAAATTGTTTAGGGTGGAGGGCTACCCCCTTTACTTATGAATTTATTATTTTTCTATTTTTGTAAAAGAAAGCGGTGTTTCTTTGCATGTTTTGCAGTAAAATAAGAAATCTTTAAGGAAAAAATTAAGGGTAGCATTTTTCCGGCACTGTTGACATGGAGGCTATATTCGACATAATTTCGGCATGAAAAGACGGCCAGTCATTTTGTAAATAGTCATTTGTTTTAGTTTTTGGTAACGTTTCTTTGATGTACCACCACATGTTTATCTCATACATCTTTTAAATAAATATTAATTAAGGTAAATCAAACTGCGAAGTTATCGACGTGGAAAAATTGGTATATTTCGTCATCTTCATCATGCAGTAATAACATGTTTGCGTCAAATTACATACATTAAGATTCAGAGTTGTTCCTCATACTTAATTCTAGTTCCTCAATCGTTTATTGGGAAAACGTAGCAGAAAAGACATACTGCGTATCTTTCTCAGATAATCGGAAGTGATTATAGAAGTATTTGCTTTAATATTTCAAGAAACAGTACGATTTCTCAATCTTTATTAATCGCGTGCAGGCGAACATTTCGCTTGTATTGTAGTGTATGACGTCAAATAAGCTGATAAAGAAAGCGGGTGTACTTTAGTTCAAGGAAAGCGAGAGATATCTGGCGTCATTAAGTCCAGCGCTTTGATATTGTGTATGTATCATATCGTTAATCTATTGACAATAAGAGATTCCAGAACTATTGTTCGGTGTAGAAAGAAAAATATGATTAAACCACTATTTTTTAGATATTGACAAAGAAACTCCGAGCATAACGCAATATTTCATTCAGCTTGAATTAATACCCATATTGTACACTTCTGCAAATAAGAAGTTTCAAAGAAATTTACTGCAGTAAAGTTTATATCCAACAGAAGTCATAGTAATCTCTCATCCAATTTCTACATGCATGCAACCACTGAGCAGGTTGCACGAGGTACACGAGGTACACGAGGTTATTTCAACAATCTTTAGCGTATTTACAGTAAACATCGGAAGACGGCAACTGACAAGTGTTGCATATAACTTCTCAAACTCATCAATATATGTAAAGAAAAAGTCGATCTCATCATTTTGCAAAATTTGTCAGCAAGTATCCTCTGATTTTTAAATATACCAATTGAATACACGAATATGTTTTGAAAACTGTCAATCCTAACAAACTAATTTTGTATGCTGTTGCTCTATAACGCATCCATTTGAGGATCCTGCTATAAAATCATTGCTAAACAAAGGGTACGGTGGGGCTAGGCAGTTAGTTTTTATCGAGACAGTCTCATTCGGATATCACACAAGAAGATGGTGTAAACCGGTCTTTACATCAATATTTCGATAGATCATAAATTACCATTTTTTTGTATTTCGTGCATCAGTCTGCCGTGACAGGCCGGAAAATATGATCTTGTTGTTTCTTTTAAAAAAAATGCATAAAGATTTCGCTGGATTTCAATACTTAATTCTTATCTTGAGTTAAATCTCGGTCAACCTTTGCCAATGATCTGGAAAAAACGCGATTGAAACAGTAAGTGGATCTAACTCTATCTAATCATCCACGGTGGAGAGTTAAAGACAACACCAAGTTCTCTGTGACGCACGGAATTAGGCTCTATATTATTCCCATGAAACTTAATTATCATAATTTAAGCCAATAAATATTGGGCTTATCATGCAATGGCTGACGTTGAATATCATATGTAGATTAGAAGAAACAAAACATACTTGTTGTATCAAGATATTCATTGCATTGATCAAAAAACGCACGTCAACAGACGTATATACTAAAGGTGGCAAAAACCATTAAGAGCGTTCTCTCTCCCCTCAATTGTTTAGCTCAGTTATCTATTCGAAAACGGACGTTAGGTAGGTCACTTGGTGCGAAGCAAGCCACACAAGTCACCTGTTTTGCTCCATAATCCTGTAGTATACATTCCCTTTTTCTTGCTTGGATCATAATTCTGTCTGAGTTGCAATCGGTAACAGTATCAGATTAAGAATATTAAAAAATGAGCATACTTTTCAATAACGGCTGCACGTAAACCAATTAGTTCAGACTCAGGAATTTCTCGAGCAGAACAGGATGTGAGAGGCAAAATGGAGTAAATACGAAAACTCTAGAGCGTGGGAGGGCTAGTTCGGGGGCCTAACCCGAGTTCTACTGGTCCACGGAACTACCTGAATCAACAATCTTATCTGGAGTAGAGCCTTAACCCTTTGGGGATAAACAGGGTATGATTTTTGGAAGACGGTCACACGTCTTATTACTAACCATGTAGAACCAATCTAGTCAGACTGTGACATAATAATTTCTTTCACGGACGAATATCTTAAAAAAATAAGTCATAACGTACTTTATTAATAACATCAGCCTTGATTTTAGGTTCATCAGTCGAGTTCTCGCGTTATCTTCCTTACGCTAGTTCGTCATTCAGCCACCGTTCATCTAAGACGTCCAAATATACCTTGCATGTCGTACGATTTGGCAAAACCCAAACTAGACAACATGTCATAGCCTTACCTATAGAGAAAGGGGTCGTTCTTTTTATGAAACGCGCTACCATATTCGATCAGTTGATTATAAATCAAACTGAAGCTCTTGAAAAGCTCTATTTGCTGTGCAATTTTCAAGACGGTAGCTCAAAGGGAAATTCGTTAAAGTGCCTATATCATGGTTAGGGATTTTACGTTTTTCTAATATTAGAACAAGATGAAGTAAATTAGTAATTTTATTTCTTAGAAAAAAACTCATCT
>JAOTOK010114618.1:0-13896 GCA_025770025.1 Virgularia gustaviana | reverse complement strand
TACAAAGCTAGTTTAAAAAATGTTGAAATATAAACAAAGCTATTGTTTACGTACGGACTGTACGGCACCTTTAAGGGGGGGGGGGTGGAGACTTAACAGTAGACAGCAATAAAAAACACCCAAAACAGTAGGAAGCAGGCACAGCACAAGCAATAAATCGAGCAGCAGCAAAACAGTAAACAACTGGCCAACCGAGAGATCCAGTGGCAGCAGCAGCCTAGACAGCAACAGCAGCTGAACAGCAAAACAGTAAATTCCAGCAACAGGCAAACAGTGGCACAAAATAAACAAAAACAAAAAACAACGCAATAGCAACCGAGAACGGGAGGGAAGGGGTGGGGGTTGAAGAAGTGTGTTAACTTGATGGTAGCACAAGCAAGTGAGGCGGCGAAGGACGAACACAAGAATATATACACGACCGGTGGAGAAACCCCCTGGTAAAACCCCCGTACGGACACAGAGTGGGGGCGAACAGCGGATAAGCTTGCAGTTAACTAATTTTTATTGCATAAAAGATCATTAAAATTGTGCAACGAAATCTACTATATATGTATACATTACGTTTTGACAGCGATCGCTTAACCATACTTGTACATACAAAGAAAGGAAACTAAAACAAATAGCGTATCTAACGAAACTAGGTAGCTGTATGTGTTGCAACTATAGTTTGACAGGAGGGTCAAAAAAATATACAGGACTAGTGACCCGCCATTTCAATTATTTTGGAACCATCACACGGACGATGGTGACCTGGTTTTCGCGAGAAAGGCGCGGAGATTGCCTGCACAGGCATTGTGTGTCAAAAGTCAAAACACATTTTTGCAGTAATTATGTATGTAAATATATATTTTTTACAGGACTTAGCAAGCACGAACATGTATGATGCAGGAGTGGCCTTAAACGGCTTGTCTTGCTTTCTCACACCAGATCTTGCCCGAGATTTGGCGAATGATGTCACAAATTTGGTAAGAATTTAAGGAGATATCTACTCTGGTTTGAAATTATTTGGTAATAGTATTACACAGTATTACTGTGCATTTTGTATATACCAAAACAGTGGTTATTTGATTAGTTTGTACATTATTCCACACAAGGTTTAAGGCGACATTGCATGTTTAGGAAACAACGACGGAAAAACGACGATCTGACTGTTCGCATGGCGCATGCAGTCAAGATGAACATGTACATACGATATAATGTAATTTAATTACAAAGTGCCTATACAGTACATTGTGTTCTGGTTTGCAACTTGCAAGATTCAGTTCGGCTAGGAAATAATTTCGTATTAGTAGGCTTTTCTACAGACTTGTGGCCTCGTATAGGTTGTAGACTTGATTTCACTGAGCTCAGTTGTGCAACAATTCTACGTGTATTTACTGTTTTATTTTAGCTTGTGTCAACTCGTCCTTACATAAGAAAACGAGGCATTTTGTTGATGTATAAGATATTCTTAAAGGTAACGTGAAATATCAGAGGTGCATCCGGCTTACTCAGTTCCATTTGAACCTGTGTATTAGAAATTTCCAGACCTTATCCCTAAGAAAATTACGAACAATTCTTTACTGTTTCCAGTCGCCAAGAAATTTAAGATAGAAAACTATTCATATTTACAGTGTTTCTGGGAACCATGTAAACTAAACCTGCATGGGACAACCTTTGGTTTTAATAGATGTATAATGCAATTTTAAACTAGGGCGCCGTCTTTATGTTCTAGTTTCCTGAGTCTCTACGACCTGCATTCCCTCGACTGAAAGACAAACTAGAGGATTCCGAGCCTGGTGAGTTTGGTGATTATCGCTTGTAATTTCCAACAGTTCAGTTGTAGTAAGATTTCTAGAAAAATATGGTTACCTTGGAGTGAACGAAATAAACTGAACTGAACTGGGCTGGACTGAATTTAACTTAAACAGTTACTTACATTATACTGGATGGCTCTATCATTATCAATATGTTCCCTAATCCCTAGTGGTCCAGTAAGGGCCATTGGGTTGTGTTTTCTTACTGGAGAAAACTAAGTAGTCGGGAAATCCTGTGGCATTTGGCGGAGTTCATTTGGGAGCACTCATTCCACTGCATGCGACTGTGTGAAGTGATGTAGCCGGATCGCAATTATAGGGAAAGAAACGAAAACTAACTATACATGGCATTTTCTACCATGTCCTCTTATAGCTATTTGAAAATGTTACAATCATATACCTATAAGTACCTTAGCACAGTACATCGATATACTGCATGTATCACATTGATATTTCGTATAATTATGTAATTCAGGTGTCCAATCTGCTGCTGTCAATGTGATTTGTGAACTGGCACGGAAAAATCCAAAGAATTACTTATCATTAGCACCATTATTTTTTAAATTGATGAACAGTTCCACCAACAACTGGACATTAATTAAAATAATTAAGTTGGTAAGTGTTGTATTTGTTATATAAAAAATAGCGTCATTTTTAGCAAACTCGCAGACTCTGTCTTTCGGAAGGGAGAGCCCACAGTTATCTTGTATACAATTTCATTGCTCTCACTTGAATTACAAATCTATACACATGTAGCTACCAGTCACTCCCTTAGCTTGGTACCCAGGCTCTTACGTCCGCTCTCGCTACGGGACGTAAGCTATGGAAATCGAATTACCAACGCCTTGAATACAACAATACATGGCAGTGCTGACTTAAAATTTCCAGTAAATCTGGTGGATAGTCTTCGCAAACATTTTACGCTCGAATTGACCGGCTAGCAATTGCGTAGACGCGTTACCAAGCACGCATCTAAGCAATAGTTAATGTCTATTTGATAAAGTTCGTAAAGTATAGGCGAGCGTTACCAAATATTCATAAGCACAAAACATAATACATAAGAACAAGCTTAGTCGCAGGTTTTTGCAGGTTTGATTAGGAAAGAAGACAACTTCGCATACCATGTATAGTGTTTGAATAATTTATCGCAGGCTCAGTATATTCGATATACACTTTTTCAGGTCTTGTAGGCACTTTAAGGATATATGAAACCATGGTTGTCATATTTGACTGCCTACTTTAGCATATTGTAATGAAGACGCTATTATTAATCAGTCCGCAACACGCGAAACAGCTTGTTGAAACATAACGTTATTAAAACTATCACTTGCTTTTATTAAAACTGAGTTTTATATGAATTTCTTTGTTGCCTCGTAACTTTTCATTTACTTAAATTGCTCGAATCAAGTATTTTGTTAAAACGCGAACTTCTGCTTTTTCTTTCCTTGTAATAAAGTATTACACTAGTGAGGCAATCTAATACGGCTACCACTTGCTTCATTATTCACTGAATATGTCATATACCTTTGGACGCGCAATCAAGCCTCTATATAAATAAGGGCATCTAAGATTTTTTTCTTTTAGTTTGGCGCCCTGTGCCCTCTGGAACCACGACTTGGCAAGAAGATGATCGAACCTCTAACCAATCTTATCCATACGTAAGTTTTTTAGACGACAATTTTCTTTTTATTTAGATCAATCGACTAATAATTCACGTTATGTTTTTTAGCACATCTGCAATGTCTCTTCTTTACGAATGTGTCAACACCATGGTTTCAGGTGAGACACTATTATTACCTAGCTGGTATATTTCGCTGCCGGAAAATGACATACCGGTCCGGGAATGCGCCCGGTGCTATGAAAAATCGGGAAAAAACGTCAAATTGAATCGACAAATTGTATGAGTTTCTACTGATGACTTTTTCGGTATTTTTTACATGCAATATCTATTCAGAAAACGTAATTGCATGTCCAAATGCATCGAAAATTTATATTGTGAAACTCTCAGACAATTTATCAGACGATTCAAACTACCAACACAGCTAGGGGCACATCCATTGCTCCTTTCAGCAAGTGTACACATCATAGGTAGATATAATAATATGACACAAGAAACAATACCATATTTAGCTCATTTTGTACAACACAAGCATAGATCCAGTGATTTATCGGCATGTTTCGAGGTAGAGAGTACGCGAATTATATTTTCATCAAATTTAATTTTTTGGCAATTTGATAAATGAGAGAGACGATTTTTAAAAAGTTCCATCAATCCAAATTTTAAAAATGTGCCAAAACATGGTTTTCAGTAATTCAAAATAATTGACTGGATAGATTTTTATCTTTTTTATTGTTTAGCAGTTTAGCATGAAAACGTTTCGTTCAAAAAAATTGGAGTCACCGAACTCCATAGCAACAATTCTTAGGCGCGACCCATTCGATATTTTTGATTCCCAGCAATCCTAATTATGAGTCAAAAAGCAAAAATTTAACCTGCTTTAATTTTCTTTGTTAAATTTTGCAATTAAGATCAACAATAAAGAATTTTCTCAAAAGTGTCACCTTAAGTTAACTTCCTTAAAATTACAAATTCTCATCTGAAATTAGAAATTGTAATAGGCCATGGACCAAAAACATGTACCTCATATATATTACCTTTTTATTGCATATATTGTTATCCTTACATCGTTACCCTTGTCTAGCACGCAGTGCATGTTGTTATAATTGATCGTTTTACCATTGTAGGTGTTCCAAATCACACTTCTTCGATGCAGGTACTGTACGTGCGGATGAAGGCTATGTACAAAAAATCTGTTTAATAAGTTTTAACTCCTACGCACGAAAACGTTCTGGTATTATTGCAAGCAGCCAAGATGTTACGTTTCTGCATGTCCTTGAATATGATCAAATATGGCGGACTGCATGCCATTTCCGATCAAAATATCTCAAGAACTGAACTGTTTTGGATCACTAAAATATGAAGCCACTTAGTATAGGTACTCATGCAATGGCGAGCACTCATCTACTAGTGTTATCCAATCAGCACTCATTGATTTTATGCAGCAAATAGTAATATACCAGGTTTGGAAATTTTACCTTTTGTAATTTAATTCTTACAGTTATGTGTCCAAAAATTGAAGATTTTTATTGAAGATTGCGATCAAAATTGTAAGTACCTTACGATACACCTTGTAGACGTGCAGCTGGCTCTCTAGGTCTCGTTTTACACAGTGTATTTTCAACGAAATGGATCTCCTGTGTAATATAGTATAGTTAGTATGATGTTTTTCTGTGTTTTGTAAATAGTGAAATACCTTGGGTTGCTGGCAATGTCGAAAATTTTGAAAGTTCATCCAAAGGCAGTGATGCCATTGAAGTGAGTGCTTTATCATATTATTGTGTCATGGGGGGGGGGTATGCTGATGTGACGTCTGCAGGTCTAAACTGACAAGATATAACAGTGGATGCATTAGAATGTCATGAGCCCCCCTTCTCCATGCACCTGTTTCGTTAACCCTAATGTTGTTGTATAAATTAATTACAAGGAATTATTACTTGCATTTGGGTTTTTCTGTTTGAGTTGTGTCAGTGACAACAAAAAGTCAACAAATGTTCCCATTCCGAGAGAGTACAGTGAATTCACTATCTTGCCATATCAACGGAGCGAGAAATTTTCGTGGTATTCTGCACATTCTGTTTTCTTTTTAGGGATATTATTCTTCAATGCTTAGATGATAAAGACGAGTTCATCCGTAGAAGGGCTCTTGATTTAATTGTGGGAATGGTACAGTAATTGTCTTTTATATATTGTAATGTACTAGCAGGTGGCGGAATGTTTTGTACAGCGTTATGTCGATCGATGAGGGTTCTCAAAATATATAATGATAATGATAAACAAAAATCAAATTTTGCAGGTCAACAAGAAGAACTTGATGGACATTGTAAGAAAACTTATTTCGCAAACAGAAAAATGTGAAAGTAGCGGTAAGCGTTTTATGGTTATGTAAAATTTTCTGTGTAGAAGGCAGGTTTCACCTTTTGTGAAAAAGTAACATCTAATTTCTTTCAGTATTTAAAATTCTGTGTGTCATCTTATTACATATTTTACTTAGGCAAAACGTCGTACCAGTTAACTCTTCCACTGCCAGCCTGTTTTTCAGTAGGGTTAATAAAAAATATTTTACAAGGTTAAAAACATGCAGTCAAAAACATAATAGCTTCTTTTAAATCAAATGAGCTCCACGTAGCGGTTTGTTTCAATATGCGGCGCAATACTAGTGATAATAATGTACTTAGTAATGTTTCATGAATATGTTTGACTTATAAATATAATTGTTACAATATTATTACAATAAATGGTTGTTTTCAATTATATTGTATAGAATATATACTGTATCATGTCAATTATTTTGGTACTAAAACTAAGTCATTTAATAAGTGTTGCAAACGTGTCGCCAGACCAAATTTGTACACAATTGAATTGTGTTTGCAAACAGGTTATGTATAACTGTTTTGTAGGTTACCGAGATGAACTTTTATCAAAGATAATATTGATTTGTAGTCAGTCTGATTACCAGCATATTACCAACTTCGAGTGGTAAGTCTTGCATTGACCAACTAACTGTAAGGTAGTTTTTGACTGCCTGGACAAGTACTGTACGTGCAGGGGCTTGCGCAAGACGATCACGAAATTACTTCGAGTAAGACCATAGGTTTCCACATTGACTTTGGCAAAATGTTTCATAAGCAACAGAGCAAGCCTATAATGACATTCACAAGAAAGAAATCGCTTCGGTTCGGTACGATACGGTCGAAGTGAAAGACACAAAAGAAATGGCTACGGTATACGGTACGATACGGCTTGGAAAACAGTACTAAGGGCGTAGTTAGATTGGCAGGTCCGACAACCAGACGCACGCTTGGGTTCCAACAATCAATAAGACGGTTCCTCCAAACCATGCAAATAAATATGTCAAAGTATTAGCTAGGCTATATTGAAAGGCCTGTAAGCATTGTACAAACCATACATACGTGTTTACACATATGCATGCATGGTCGCTAGCTGAACAATGAAAAAAGGCCTGGTACTGTATGTTGCACTTGCTTTTAAATGTATCCTTGGATAGAACATTAAAATACTTGTAATGGGTTTAATTCAGAATACCGCTCATTATGAAGGCTTTTATTTCTCGAATTTATTACCATGGAAACGCAGAAATTATGAATCGTAATTTCATACGCAATTGGTTTTTGAGTTGCTATGGGTTTTGTGCAAAATTAGATTTTTGCAAAAAAATAGATTTTTGTAGAAAATTAGATTTTTGTCGAAAATTGGATTTTGTAGAAAATTAGGTTTTTTAGAAAATTAGATTTATTTCAATCCTAGCCGTAAATACCTTTTTAGGTACATTGACGTTCTCATTCAATTGACAAAAATTGAGGGCACAAGACATGGTAAACTTATTGCGGCACAAATGTTGGATGTACCTATCCGTGTCAAAGCTGTTCGATCCTACGCTGTACAATGTCTCGTAAGTGTTTCCCATACGAAAACATAAAAAACAGTGGCGTTGCCAGCCCGGCAATTTGGTCATGTTATGCAAATTCAAAATCATTACGGTTATTTATTTGTTATATAGAAGTAGATCTATTGATTCAAGTCAAAGAATATAGAAAAATTTGCATAGCATGCCCAAATGGTCAGACTGGCCACGCCACTGCGAAAGCACTGATCAGGACAAAGTTCCTCGAATTGCTTCTGTAGCTCAGGAATGTGTACCCTATAATTTCACTTCATGATAGGAAAGGAATCAATGGGTATATCAATGGGTACTAAGTCCGAGTAAGAGAATCAAAAACCTGAAAAATTTATAAGTTGGGAATGGGATAAAAATCGAGGACAAGTTTCAAAACTTGTCCTCGATTTTTATCCCATTTCAATAAAATTTCAAAATTTTCAGTATTGAAATATTTTTCTAATTATTTTCTATAAGTAACAAGACGCCCGCTAGGCGTTTAATAGTTAATAGTACGGTACGCAGGGCCATAGCCAGCCCAAACTGAGTTGGGGGTACAACAGATGACAACCTTTATTAAAAAAACAACATTAGAAAAAAATTCCAATAAAATTCCCAAAATTGTGAGTCAATGATAGGGCCCAACGATGACGACTCATGAATTGATGAACTGTTACCGTTTCGCCACGACTACTAAACTAGATCCCAGACCAATCCCTGAACTGAATCAGTATGTTTCACTGCTGTTTTAATAATTATTGACGCACCTACTAAGTACAATCGTAATTATCTTCTGTAGTATATATTTTGTTTATGTTGTATCTAGTCGTTCTTGTTGGACAGCGCAGATTTATTGAGCGGATCCACGCAGAAACATGGAATGTGCGAAGTTCTCTATGCTGCAGCTTGGGTGTCAGGAGAATTTGCTGAGTATGTCAGTCAATATCACCGTCACTATATCCATTACCAATGCCGATAACAATGTCAATACTAATATATACCAACACCATATACCAATGCCATATACCAACACCATATACCAACACCATATACCAATATCAATATCAATATCAATATGTACCAATATCATATGGGGCGCCAAACATGACAAAAAGATTACCAAAATTATGTAAAGTCAAAATATGCATATGAAACGAATATTGAAATATGTAAAGTCAAAATAAATATATGTAATGTCAATGTAAAAATATATATAAAGTCATGGAAGCACCAACATAAAAATATGTAAAGTCATGGGCACGAACGGTCTAAATCATGCAGCACAATGCAGCACTGGTTTCCACCCTTCGGCGGCTGGCCCGCGCAAATTGCAAATTGTAGAATAAACATGGCGGAAGAGCGGAACCTTGAAAACTATAAGAAGTATACCATCGCACCTAGACGAGGCACACAGAAATCTCCACTCGGACAATACGAATGTTTTAGAATTTGTTAGACGTCGTCTTGAAGACAGTATTCATGTGCTGAATGTCTTGGTTTACCGAAGTTCCTCACTTCATATTAACGAATGTGAGAATCTACTTAGATATTTGCTTAGATATTTGCTTAGTGAGCTACAAGAGATGCACGCACGGTATGATGAGATAACTTCCCAGTCAAGAGTTCATAATGATGATAATTTCCGTTGCCCCAGAGAGAATGTCGTAAGAGGACGGCCTAGATATTCATTGTCAAATGATCTCATCACCGGGTTACACCGAATTGATCGTAACTGCCAGTACCAACACTCCCGCTGCTGGCACAGGGCGTTGAGGTTGACGAGCCCGAGGTCGAAGAACTACTGTTTGGACTTTCACTTTGTCTTTGGTTCGGCAACGGTGAAGCGACCGTGCTACTACCACTAGTGCCACTTGCATTGCCTTGGGGACTATGTTGAACAACATCACTCACAATTCTTCGAAAACCTGGATGACTAACTAGGTTTTCCACAACAGCTTTCATATCACGTTCGCTCTGATCACCCGCCATGTTGCCATCAACTGGCAGAGTTCAATGGGCAGTACCTGCGTCCTGCAATGCACGAGCTAATTTGGCGCGAAAGCATGATTTAGACCGTTCGTGCCCATGACTTTACATATTTTTATGTTGGTGCTTCCATGACTTTATATATATTTTTACATTGACATTACATATATTTATTTTGACTTTACATATTTCAATATTCGTTTTATATGCATATTTTGACTTTATAAATATTGTTTACACTTAACATAATTTTGGTAATCTTTTTGTCATGTTTGGCGTCCCATAATATCATACACCAATGTCAATGCTAATACACCAACACCATATACCAATACCATACCAATACCAATACCAATACCAATGTCATATACCAATATCAATACCAATGTCAACATTGATACCATATACCAATATCATTTACCAATGTCAATACCAATACCATATACCAATATCATATACCAATGTCAATACCATATACCAAAACCATATACCAACACCATATACCAATATCAATATCATATACCAATGTCAACACCAATACCATATACCAATACCCTATACCAAAACCATATTATACCAATATCATATACCAATGTCAATACTAATACCATATACCAACAACATATACCAATATCATAAAGCACTACCAATATCATATACCAACAACATATACCAATACCATATACCAACAACATATACCAATACCATATTATACCAATATCATATACCAATGTCAATACTAATGCCATATACCAACAACATGTACCAATATCATAAAGCACTACCAATATCATATACCAATGTCAATATCAATATATCAGATTCACTGCCAATTGCGCAACATGTTGACGACGTTTTTCAATATTGTTTGAATATAGGTTACTACCTGACCAGAAATCGGTGTTGATGTTCATGTTGAAATCTCGAGCATCCTCGCTACCTGGTCACATTCAAAGTGTTTATGTGCAGAACATCTTGAAATTGTATTCACACATTTTAGCCAAAGCAGAAGGAGAGGTAGGGTGTCATTATTTTTGTGGGTCTTACTGAAAAACGTATAAATTTTTGCTTCCGACGAACACATACATGGAAAGCAATGTTCGAGGTAGACGTTTTCCAAAATTTGAAAAGAGATTTTCTTGTACTTCTTTGCTAAGGATTACATGTAGCTTCTTGTAGCAACAAATCAAATTAGGGACATCGGTTTGACGATAACTTGGACGTAATGTCGTGGTTTATCACTTTTTTACCTGGTGAAAAAGCTGCTTTTTGGGGGGAATTTTAATTTGAGGAATGATATATAACGTAGGGCCAATTAAACCACATTTTTGGGGAACTTGGTATACATAAGCCAAAATTTTCTGTTTCTTGATATACAGGGGGATATGACAGCTGCTAAAGAGCTTGGCCAAACTTTGGTGGAGAAGTTGCCAATGTTTACGCAAAGTAGTGACTTGGAGGTGCAAGAAAGGGTAGGGGTCGTTCTTATATACCGCATGAACAGTGTTGTGCCGGGCTGTGCACCATACCGTGTTGTAGCTACCTACCAAACCACGCGCTCCGTTGACCCAATCTCATGATATTCTGATTTCCCGTTTTTATTACCTAGGCATGTGTTGGTCTGCAGCTTATCAAATATGTCGTGAAGTTGCAAGATAAAGGTAGATTTGATATTTTTAACTAACATGGACATTACAGCAATGTAACAGTTATGCAGTCATAACCCTAGCTAAAAATATTGTACTGCAGTTCTGCACGTTTACCAAAATACACATTATGTTACATGGTTGATGTCAAGATTGTCACCTGTTGCTGTAGTTCAATGAAACTCTGCCCATATTTCTTCTGTTAACCAGCATCATGCCCTTCGGTGTGAGGAGTGCATTTAAATAACAGTATTTCAGAGAACACCACGTGGCCACGTTTGCCTCTGGTAAAATTCAAAGTTGTTTTCAGGCTTCCATATAGACCTCTTGAAAATATCACCAACCATAACATTTTCTTGACGTTATTCCAAAACAATTTCCTTCCATCTTGTAAAAAGTTAGTTACACTTACTGCATCCCTTGACGAGGAGAATTGTTTGTTTTCGCTTTATGAATGTTTTACAATAATATTTACTATTTAGTAATCAAGCATTCAATACAGGTTCAAATATAGATAAACATGCTATAACGTACCCAACGGCAAAGTGCTTTTATTTCAAATTTTGAGAATAAATACACCACACTAAACATTTGCTTTTGAAATTTCGCAACTTTAGCTCAAAGGGAAATGTTTTAAATACAAAAACTGGCTAAAATAACGGCCAATTTATGATAATTGTTCATTTTAAGATGTTCTATTCAAATAGTATTTTTTATAAGACCTTAAGTTTGATATATATCCCGAGTTCAATCTCACTTATTTCTGCTATAACATGGCTTCAGTCTCTTTGCCTAAGTTGGGGTTTCAGGTTACTTTAGAGTTCACTGGGTACACCTTTCAAGTACACCTTTCAAACCTGTCTGTTTAAATATAGGGGTGCAGTGTTCCGCTGAAGTATCGTTGCTTTTTGCGGGCGAACTCAATCCTGTGGCGTCTAAGGCGCAGAGAAAAGTGCCCGTCCCTGAAGGGTAAGCAGCTATTTGTTTTATTAATATATACCTTACGGGAAGTTAGCCTTTAGAAGCCGAACTAATCTAGTTTTCTTGGATAACTATAGTACTCATAAGCTTTTGTTACACCGGCCAATTTATTCGTGCAAATCTCAACACTGACGATACGCGACGTTGTATGTAGATCAGTGATTCTTTTTTAGCTCTTAAAATGCATTGAGGTTACTATTGCGAAACAAGTTAACGTAAAAAATTAAATCGTTTGACATTTTAATGTTATGTAACTCATCCTATAGTAGACGTCGAAATTACCCTTGGCGCTTCATGCACGTATCCCGCGAAAACGTAAACCGTAAGCACGAACTTTTGCAAATGGCTTTTAGAGTGGAAACACTTGAGGGCCTATGGTTTATCGTGCATGGTTGTCATTTTGGTTTATGTAATCAAGTGGTATAGTCATGTCACCTCAGTCAATGACCAGTACTTTGCCGCGTATGTGATCAACGAACTAGTTCTTAACGAACTGAGCCCGGTTATGTGAAAGCAGACTCACTGTATATTTTCACACATCTTTTATTTTTGGAATGAAGTTCAAAACATTGTCACTATTTATAAACAAAATGGACAAAACACTTCTTGTCTTTTTGAAATAAAGAAGGTTTTCCATTGATTTACTGAAACGGTAACTTACGTGTATAGTAAAACAATGGATTATTTGTAGATACTTTACGTTTATTAGTAAGTATTAGTTACTAATAATCCAAGGTAAATCTTTGCAATGCTTTTGCGGACCTAGTTTTATCAGATTATTAGTAAATGTTTATTTTTACTTGTTAACAGTCTGGATCTTGATAAATGGATTAATGATCCTCCCGAGAGTTCTGAGGAGGAACAAGATGATGAGGACTTGGACGACATGTTCTTTGAAATGGAAAAGTAGGAAGAAGCATTTGTTTTGTTCATGTTGCTTTCTTAATTTAGCACGTTTTCTGAATTTCAATGATCTGATATGTTCATGCAATGTTGGCAGTGTACGTTTTTGTGGTTGTGGGTTGTGTCTGGTTAGTTCCTTTCTTTGTTTGTTAGTATTTTGACTGCTGAGTATGTGGACAGGTTGAATAAATGTTCATTGACATCCACGAGAGTTGTTTATATTGACTAATTCATTGTTTTTTGTTGTAGGTCCACACCTTCATGGAAAAAGCAAGAGCCTGAAATTGACGAAGAAGAACTGCAAAAGGTATATCGCCGTACTTTCTTTTTACGTATTATAATGTGAACACAAAATATACACACTTAATTGAACCAAGATTCAGATCAATTTTGACACAAAAATATGGGACAGTCACTATTGAACTGTGAACATTTTTGACAATTGGGCCATTCCATTTAATATCCACCCCCCTTTCGAAGAGCTTGGAATTCTTCGGGGGTCGTTGTGGTCTAAATAAACCGGGAATTCTTCAGGGCTATGGTAAAATGGCCACGGAATTCTTCAGGGGGTATCTTTCTGAAGTGAATTTCTTCAGGGGTAAAAACTGATTTCTTCAGGGGTATTACAGGGTAACCTGTAAATTGTGAATTCTTCAGGGGTATTGAAAAGCCGAGCTCCTCGATAGGGATGGAATAGCCCATTGCTTCTCGAAATATACAATGTGCAATATTTGAGGCCACGTTACCGCAAGCGATGTTGCTCTGTTTCAAAACACCCAAGCTGCAATCACGGCAGCATAGTTGATATTAATACCACTAATTCACTTGTTCTAGAGAAGGGAAAAGAGACGAGAGGAACAGTCATTAAACCCGCACTATTTGAAAGGTGCAACTCGAAGCTTAACCAAGGTATTCTACGTTGATTTTCAGCTCATTGTCTATTTTGTGGCTTGAAAGTGCTTAATATGTACAAACGGGGCTGTGCATGGCCAGCAGTGGCGTAGCCAGCCTGACAATTTGGTCCTGCTATGCAAATTTTTCTATGTTCACTGACCGTAAAAACAATAG
>JAOTOK010114507.1:0-10281 GCA_025770025.1 Virgularia gustaviana | reverse complement strand
ATCGTATCCTGTATCAAACACGTTTCAAAACAAACTTAGCATCTAACTTGTAACTATCTTGTTTTGCAATCTACATCAGAACAGCTGCTTGTGTTTAAATTGTGTAAAACCATGCGAAAATACTCTTAAAAATAAAAAAGACTATTTTCGTTTAGAATTTCTTTCTTAAAAAATAATTCTGGACTGCCATATTTTATAATGTATAAGTGAAATAGTTTACTAAAGTATACTGTGCGATGATGTCTATATTGCGGTATCCTAAAGAGCGAGGGTTTGCACGATAAACTAGAGTTCAGTACAAATTGTTAGAGTTACGGGGTTTTTATCCGTCCAAGGTTCCAAATCCTTATAAACTTAAAACCTAATTCCAGACATTACTGCAGTACACCAGTATAAAGGCTAGTCTCAACTGGAAAGAGTTTTGAGCGATCCACTGAAGCAGTTATCTTTAGTTCAGTATTTAGGAATTAGGAGACTGAAGAAGGTGTGGCTGTCAGCTTGATGCATATTAATAAGTACTCTCCAGTTCTGAAAACAAGTTTGTTTTTATTTCTAGCGTACAGAGTAAGTGTGTGTGTGCCACAATTATGATGTTCATACTAATATATCGTACGCTAAAAACAGCGGGAATAAAACTGCAAAGAAATTGATCCCTTAGTGAGCAAGATTGTGAAGATAATTGCATTTCAACCGTCACTATTTTGTTTCTGTAGAAACACTGTATACGGTTAAAATATGCGTCACTTTGTTGCCTTTACATTCGTGCGGGCTGTATCATTTAATTACCCATCTACTTGGTGTAATTTTTTTTTCTTTTGGAAATACACTCAACAGAAAATGTAAGACAATATTATTTTCTGACTCGTCAACGCTTCCTTGTGAAAAAACAAAATGCGAGAAACTTGTGAAGTTGTTCCCTGACAATATTTCAAATTATGAATTAATTATATCTCATTCACATGCATGCATGCATGACCTTCGCATATATGGACGAAATTGCCGACTTTTCGACATGTATGTTAACAACCACTTCATACTCTGAGACAGTAGATATAACGATGGAGTTTTGACCGATTTCAGCGAAGTCTTTACATCGTGTTTTCACTTTACAATTACCGACTTTTTTCTGACAGTATTTGTGTCAAATTTCTATCAAACAATTTGAGAGAGACACGCTCAGTTTTGCGTGCAAAATTCATATTGCCATGGTTACGGTATATACGTCTACATCAACCTGTTCTGACATGCTTCAATGAATTTAACCCATTCAAGAATATTGTGATACATTCGAGTTGGGTATAAGACTATTGTATGAAATAACCCGTAGTTAAATAGGTTATAAATTACAGAAAAAAACAAAAAATTGCTAAAAAGAATAACGTGTATGTACAAGGTTATGCGTGTATATAGCGCCACCCACGCGTGTTTATGGCACTTTGAATCAAGTGAGAAAAATTAAGAAAAGTACTTAGTTAAGGCTCGTTAAGTGTCCATTCATTTTCTCTCGTCCGTTTAACTTGGTCTTAGTACGAGCAGTAGAACAACCATAGGCCAACGTTTGTTTGTTTCTCGTTTGATTAATACATATTACAGGAGTTTAAAACTGCATTCTTGGCAACTTCTCGGTTGCTAAGTCAGTGATAACTAGAATTTCATAGTAAAGCATAGTTTCATAAAAAGGTTTTCAGTTATATGTTTTCTAATATACATGAATATCGACAATACAACCTGAAATATATTGGTAATTTTTGCGAGTATTATAGACTTTGTAGATGACTAATACAAAATTATGTCTGATTTTACTGAAATAATCTCCTCTACGTGGTCATTGCAGTTGTAGTAAATTTAAGATAGTATTTTTATGGCCTGGAAAAACTATACAAAACAGACAATAATTGAATGAAATCTTGGATCTACTCTATACAAATTGCGAGGTTTCTATACCTACGAAGATTGCTTGAAAGTTTGATTACATTTTAGATCCGAGTATAATAATATACATGCAACCCGGGCCTGATAAGAAAATTAAAACTATATAAGAAATTTTAATATGAATTTTATGAACCAAATTTCAACGTGAAACATACCTGAAACATTGAAAATTGTCACATCCTTCTATCCATTACATTCCCAGTAAATTGTGTACGAATATAGACCACGGAACGGTTCACTTTGTACTTGCTCTGTTCACTCCTTGTTAATAATGTTAGCAGGTGCTCAGCCGTTCTGCGGTTTTCAAAACACACAACGCGCATGTCTTACAGTTTGTTTTCATCGTGCGTCAAACCTTGACAACGCGTCATACACCTCTCCCTTATCAGACCGCTGTACGATCTTTTTATCAAAGACTAACTTTATTCTGCCGTTATAGACCTTTCCAAAAGGCTGATATGCGTGTGTTGGTGTTTTGAGATAAACGTTGAAAACAATCACAAGGCAGATATATAAGAAACAAAAGCCGAAAAGATGGTAAACTGCTAAAAGCGTGAATACATATGGATGACATTTCGAGCGAAAACACTTCGCAAAGGACTTTCACTTGAAACGTCAAGTAATATTCACACTCTTGGCAGTCCACCATCTTTTCACTTTTGGCTTGTAATTTACACTGCCTCGTAGCACCACAACTCTTTGGAATGATATATATACGAAATATTTTGTTTGTGGGAAAGAATAGTGAATATGTAATGCAACGGATATTTAGGGATAACGGAGACCATATCAAGAAAAATAATGCTCAACACGGAAACGAGGCTTGTATGCGATGGTTTCTACCAACTAGGTTTGCAATATAAGTTATATTTGCAACAGAAAAAAATCATCCTTTCATTTAAACACAAATGTTTTACACTTTAGTGACCACATAAGGATTTAAAAGAGTTTTTAAAGAAAAGTTGTTTCAAGTTGACCGCCATTTATGAAAAAGCCCTATATCGGTAACTCGGAAATACCTGCAGACGACGGAAAGTTGTTGTTTTAAAACACATTCGCGGTTATTATATAGTTGCAAGCAGAACTAAGACAATTAACTTGGATTGTAGTCTGCGCTCTGTGACATCAATGCAAAACAAAACCATAGGATAACAGGTAAATCTGTTCTTACAACCTGGAAAATAATGTATATCACAACCCGATATTTATAATGCAGGCATATTGTTTCAGATAAAATATCTCTATCGAGAGTTTTCTTCTAATATTTAATAATTCTTAATATCTTCTAATGATTATTGTCATTATTATTATCATTATCATTATTGTCAATATCATTATCATAATCATTATCATAGACAATTTTGGAGAAAATATATTAGCTAAGAAGCACATATATTTATTTATAGCTACAGTTACATTATTATTTCTATTTTCTCTTCACTATATATATATTTACATGATATAATACAGCACGTTGACTAGGAGGTCTTGCATATTCCTCATATAAAGTAGATAATAATTTCAGTTTATCTATTATTCAACAAACTATTATACAACAAACAAACGGTGGCTGAAACATTCTGTTTTTGTCACTCGAAAAAACTCACATTCCTGCAAAATCACACGACCTGTTGCTCAAGGCTGTTGATATAACAGGTGTTTTTATTTAACGGCTTGAAAAACGTTTCACTTAGATCTGCACTTCACTGGCGCAATAATTTTGAAAAATAACTTTGTAAGTGCCGAGAAAATACAAGATGAAATTTGAGAAGTGTTTTATCATATTTAAAAACACGGTCATGGCGGTGTCTTTGCTTCATGACTTATAAATGAGTTTTTGGAGTGATTTATATAACAGTTCCTATAACTTAGGAATACAGTTCCTATGACTTAGGAATATAGTTCCTATAACTGAGGAATACAGTTCCTATAACTTAGGAATATAGTTCCTACAACTGAGGAATATAGTTCCTATAACTGAGGAATATAGTTCCTATAACTGAGGAATACAGTTCCTATAACTGAGAACATAAAGTTTGGCCCCATCTGACATAAGATGAGAAATAAGACCATCCAGTTCGTAGGTATCTGAGACATTGAGCCCCCATTCTGTTCACTTTGTTTCTTGGTAGTTTTTTCCCCAACACCAGCTGATTTTGTTGGAGGTGGTGTTGTTGACAACAGTTTTGTGCTTCCAGTTGTTCCATTTGTTGATGCACTTGTCCTTTTTGTTGTCGGCGTTGTGTTAGGTATTGCCGTCCAACTGTTGCAATAGTTACCATAGCAACACGATTTTCGCGTTCTTATTTTCTGGTTGGTCTTTGCAATAACACCTTCCTGGCACGGGCTAGACTTATCCAAGCAACCCTTGTGTAAAGCGAGGAAATCGTCACCCAAAGCAGTTCTTAGTACGTCCACATAGCAGGGCCTGTATAATGGAGAATATAAATATATATTAGGTTTGCGCGTGATCGAGGCGTGATCGAGGCATGACCTCCAAGTTCTACCATCATGACCGCAAGAAGATCAAATGAGACAAAAACGAAGATTTAAATATATCAAATATCACTGTTCTTTAACTTAAAAAAAAACTCTGCATATAGTTTTAAAAACTTCGCTGGCTTAAACCACTCGGCGTAAGCAAATGCGATCTTCAAACTGATATTCTCCAAGCTGACCTGGACAGCCCGCCCAAATCCGCCCGTCCACCCGCAGGCAAGCCTCTGCGGAGGAGAGTGAGTCCTGGACACAAGTCGCAAGATCAGGCGTACAGCAACGCGAGCAGGGGCGGGCATCTTGTTTTTATAGTTCTCATTTGCGGATGTATTAAGTTAAGACGAAACGTTTTAATATTTTTATCCACCATATGTATAGTTCTTTTGGAAGGTTTACCGCCTGGTGTATTCCTTGTAACTATTCTGATAAAAATACAAGCGGAGTAGACGAAATAAACCCTTCGCAAGGCCTATAATAGGTCTCGTGATACTGTTACAACTACAAGCGTCATGGTGTATATATATTAAATAAACACAGCGTTTACTTACTGTTTGCAGAACACTGCTGTTTTATTTCTTTCGCACAACATTGATGCTGTTTCTACGCTGTCGGTAGTTGCAGTCCAATTTACGGAACATTCCCAACAGTAGTTCGTGGCACTAGCAGTCACTGAAAACACATATACATGCTTTATTTATTGTGCAGACATTGTAGCTAACTGCGTTGTTGGTGGCATCGTTTAAGCTATCTTTATTCGTAAATAAAGATAATCATACAGGCAATTAGAATGCCAAGACAGACCTCTTAATATAGTCAATACCAAAATAACGTATCTTAAGTTGTAGTTAATGAATCACTGCACTTCAAGATCAATAGATTGTCACAACAGGTAATTACATAAGACTAGCCTTAATTACCTTGCCACCACATAACCAAAGCACATAGCCTTGGTACGAACATCGCGTCTTCGACTTCACTTTCCTTTGCCCAGGCATCGCTAAAGAATGAAGAAAATACGGTGGTGATTACACATTTAATAACACATGGGAAAATCCCAATTATTTCGGTATTGGGAAAACCCCATTTAGTTCGTTTATACTATATAAGCACATTTTTTCGATCACGTGCAAGAGAGTTTTTCTATGCTGTTTCTTTCGTTTTATAGCCGCAGATCTTTCTATCCTCGATGAACTCGGTTTAGTGAGAGCGTAATGAGAAACATTGCGTCGTTTCAACCGATAATCCAACACGAGAATACTATTAAAGTCGAGTGTTGCTATTCACAAGCACTATTGTAATTATATGTCACGCGCTATGTATACAATTAGTAACAAGTTCCGTCTCTATATTCTTGGTCTTGTCTAAGCATATAACAGTAAATCGTACAACTGGCTCGAGTCATAAATCATCCATTATGCTCGTGGTTAACGTATATATAGATTGGCATCAGCTAGAGATTGATCAACATGTGCAAAAGTGAAAATAAAACCCAGGCTGAGATATTGTTATTTAAAGGTACTGAGTTGTTTCTATTATAAAGTTTGACTTAAGAGTTAAGTCTTTACGAGTAACGATAATAAAACAGCTTACCTTGTCTAAATGCTTGTAAACAGAAACGAATTGCACGTAACGAGACGTCGAAGTGATACTATATACCAAAGGAATATGTTGCCAAATATTTATGTATCATGTATTGAGGGGAATTTTCTGACATCATAACTACGGTAATAGATTCCAAAAACACGAACAGTATAGGGGTCTTCTTTGGAAAGGAGGAAGTTCCTGTCAGTCTGTCACCATAATGCGGTCAAAATGTTAATAGGGAGTTCAAGCTTCACTACGAATACGGATACCAATACCGAAATTTCAGAAGTTCTTCCTGTGATTGGTCAGCAGGAAAGGGTCGGACCAATCACTGAACAATATCACGAAATTTTCGTATCGGTATTCGTATTCGTATAGTGAAGCTAATAATGTAATGGAATCAAGCGTGTTCTGCGCATCGATTCTCATTCTGCTCATAACAAAAAGGGACTGTTAGATTTACACATTGCCCACATTACAGTCCACTGTAGTTTACATCTATTTCAGAATATTATAAACCAAGTGTGTTAGATATCCTTGTGAATTATCTTGGCCAAATTGCGTGGTGTTGGTTTTATTACAAATGCAACCATCAAAGCATTATCAGTACAGAGTGGACAAAATAGTTTCGTTAACACAATCCCGACAGACTTATTACCAAATACCGTGATTAAGTGAGTGACTGAAAATAATTCAAATTTCTAACATAAAGCGTTTACTGTAAACATTTCGTCAATCAATACAAATTCATTTCTAAAGAAAATTATTGCAACTAATAATTCAAATATTAATATTTCAAATAAAATAATTCAAATATTATTTCAAATAAAAAATAAAATTTAAAACAAATATTAATTCAAGAGTTGCAAGCTTGATTGCGTTCTACCACCACTGCTTTAGACATTCAATGACTCTGAATAAATTTGAACTGCATGGTTCAATGTTGGTGATAAATATGAAGGTCCATGACAATAGCGATAAAACTAATGTGAGTTTGAATTAACAGAGAAGTCAGACATAATTAACGACAAGTTACTTCTAAAATACAGGTCTTAAGAAACATAGTATGAATACGAAATTTGATAACTTGATGTTTTCTCGGTCATTCAATATAAAGGTCAAGATCAAGATACCCGCGATCTTGAAATGTTTATGACGTCACTGTGCGGTGGAAATCCTATAGGAACATTATCCTTACATTATGCATTGGGGACTTTATTCTTTTGTTTACAAGGGTCGACATGTGTTTCAGATGGAAGGTTTCTTATTATGACAGGCTTAAAACTCATTAACGCAATATTGTTTTGTTGTCAAACCGACTATGTTGACCTGGTTCTATATTTTATAGGTCACTTGTTTCAGGTCTGACTTCCCCTTTAAGCCAGCGCTATGTAAGATAGCTCATGATATTTTACAGGTAGTAGGGTAGATAGGTGGTTTCTGAGCTCACAGATGATGTCTTCTTATCACCAACCAAAAGAGTCGTGTTATAAAAGAATTGTTTCATGTATAATGATATTCCATGAAAGAAAATAACATATATTGAAAATAACATCCGATTTCTGAAGAAAATGGGAAGTTTTCATTTTCTCGCGGATTGTTGTAACCGCGTTAGTACAATGTGGCTTCGTTGGTGTCGTTGTTATCCTTGTTGTTACTGAGGTTGTCGCAGCTGGGTGCCAGATCTCTGTTTTTGTGGATTTTATACTCAGTGATGGACTGGGTTGTGCGGGTGCTGTCTTGTTACTAACCCAGGTGTTGCAAAAATTGCCTGAACAACAATCCACAGTTTTCCTAATAATCAACGTCCCGTTTAGTTTACTCTCACCAATTGTGCATGTTTCATTGGCTCTATCGCAGCCCTTATGCATATTATAGACGTGGAGGCCAGCCTTCACCAGCAGTGTGTAACATTTACTGTGGAAAAAGAGATGAGATCTGAGTTAGGTGCTGTTTAAATGGAGGTAGGGTGATCCTACTGCTAGAATAACACTAGATCGAGTGTTTACATGGCTTATATAAACAGAAAGTTAGCCCTAATGCTAGGGTCACCCTACCTGGTTGGCAGGGTGGGTGCCTAGCACTAGGGCCACCCTAGCGCGCGTGTAAACTGTTCAACTGAGTTACATTAGTCTAGAGTGGCCCTACTGCTAGAGTAAATCTACTACCTTAATGTAAACAAGGTCTTAATCACTCCAACATTGACTCGATTACCAATGACGAGAGACGGGCATGCCCCGAATGTATGCACTCGTAATAACAACCATATGTTTTATTTAAGGATGTAGATCACGCGTGATTCGACGTGGTCGAGACCAACTCAATAGGGCTCTCCCGGCAACTTTCCTCTGATTGTTCATGTCAAATCACGACTCTATAATGCTTTTATAACATATGAATATGGAAGAAAAGTCGCCAAAACGCCGCACAAAAAATGTACGTCGAGATTTCAGGCGTTTTCTAGCTGGCGTCAGCGATGACGTAGCAATGACGTCAGCGATCACGTGGTCATGCAAACTAATTATTGATCAGGCTTCTAAACATCTTATAAAGACAGATAATAAAAAAAAACAGAATATCATCTTACCCGTGATCGCACGCAACATCAGTTTTATCACTTTCGCACCGTTTGGATAGCTTTTCTTCACTATCAGTTTCTCCATCAATCCAGCGTACCGAACATTGATAGCAATAACGTATACTAGCCGCTGAAAACAGGAAGTGATTCGTATATACCAGGCTCGGGTATGTCAAGTAAAATGTATGACCTTTATTTGGCAACTGTTTCTGATTTAGCGCAAGCCTAGCGGGCTTAACGCTACAACCTAGTGCCACAAATAGTGAAATGGCAGCTTGGCAAATAAATGTAAGCGTTTAATGGGGATAATTAATAAACAACATACTATAATTAAGACACATTGTTGTTAGAAAATTAGACAGCTCCATTGTTGTGCCCCACTTGTGTCTATTTCAGAGCTTTTGTACATGATATTTAAATGAACGAAAGTCTCTTGTTACAAAATGTCTGTACTTGAAATTCCTTGTTAAGCGTTATTTAAATAAATGAAGTCGATTCAAGTACAATGTTGTTCATTGATTATGTAAATATTGCGTACTGAAACATCTCTTTGAGTTCGGCGAGATGAACAAGTTGAGTCTGAAGACGAACAAATTGATCTGTTTGACATATCGAAAGAAAGTTTCCACATTAGTTACAATTCTGCTTTGATAACGATTAATTTCTCACCTTGTGCTACAACAATTAATAATGTTGCCAATAATAACAGGTTGAGAACAATACTTTCACCGTATTTCATTACTGGCTCGAAGTTAAACTAACTAAAAATAAGCAAGATAAACATTGATTTAAAGGGGCTAAGTCAGCTTTAATGTTATATTCCGGTTTGGTAAAGAGGAAGTCTTGAACATATTAACGTTCCTCCCTCTTCTAATTTGCATTACAAAATAGCAAACATTTTGACATATTTTAGTACAATAAAAGACACAATCTGTGACAATTTTGTAACCCATGCGCTTCATGAAAACCATTCATAAAAACGTTAAAAGATGCAAATTGATATATATATCCGTGGGGATTCCCACAGAATCGACTGTAACTTACCTTTAAAGTCGGCAAATAGATTTCAGTGAAAAGCCATACAAAATAGTACCAGTAATAGTAAATCTAACATAGCATAACATGTGTAAGTAAGAAATTAACAAGCAATATCAATTGGTTGTTAAGCGAGAAAATTCAATGCACTATACGTACGTCGCTGTCGAAGGCGTTGTCAGTGTTGCCCACTGATAGCGATAAACTGACGTACAGCCATATGATACAACGGGCGGCAGGCAATTTTTCAGGAAAGCTTTCAGGAATGAGGGATTCATTAACGTTTTGCTGACATATGGCATTATTTTCACGGCACATGTCAGTGGACCATCGTCGGTTTCTGTAATAAATGGTTCCCAAATAAACATATGTACATTGAATGAATTGAATGATTTATTTGTTTACCCACGCTTACACCGTCAGCCAAAGCTGATTTCCACGGTGGGCGTGCTCAAAATTTACAACAACTATAATAATTATAGCAAAATTTTGCTATATAATGAAATCTGACAAATATACTTACAAAAAGAGATAAGTTCATCAGGGGCGTAACTTGGGTGTTCAAGTTGGGGGTGTGGGGTGTGAGGCTCCATGCCCGACGAATGGGCGTGGTCACATGACTGCCACGCCCATTTTCTGGGCGTGGTTGCGCAATT
>JAOTOK010114396.1:0-13915 GCA_025770025.1 Virgularia gustaviana | reverse complement strand
CATTGTCAAGGATTGTTAAACTACCAAATAAATTATTCTTAGCACGAAAATGTTCGCCAAGTACCCAAATATAAAGTGTTTAATTTAGCTGAGCCACGTTGGCGGCCGTGGCGAACGGTCAATTGGGCTGGCTTTCCTTGGTTGAGGGGGGAGGGAGAGGGGCATGTATCGGAGAAAAGGCCAGACAGGTACAGCTTTTGTGTTAAACCACCGGAAGCAACGACTGGATTAGGATTGGTGCATTCAATATCATGATGCGTAGGCAAATTTTATATGTTACTTATTGTAGATGTAGTACCAATACTGAAAGTTACTAATAAATATTATAAAAAATAATATTTTCAGAGAATAACAAACCAGAATAGTGTTACATATCCTTTCCATAAATCATATTTTACAAAACTCACAGGTCAAAATCTAAACAAAGCTTTTGTTTTATACATCACTGACTTGACTTCCACTTTGTATGACAATCAGTTAAGATTTAGGTACTTCATGTGGTGAACCAATCAAGTTGGTTAGGGGGCCAACTGCATGACTCCGAAGAGGGGGGCAGGAGTAGGGCAGTATATATTTATTACATTTGCAGTAATTTTGCCCTTGTCTCTGCTCTCGAGGCAAGGAAGGCACAAACTAGCAGTAAAACTGTAGGTTCCATAAGACTTCATGCCTGCACCTGCTTATGTACTATGAAACCCACTCCCACGTCAAATAAATCATGGAGATACTGGTGGAAGATGCAAATCTTTCCGGCTAATAATTATTATGCTAGTGCCACTGAAAACTTACAACTGCATCTGTTTACAGTGACAGACTTGACTTCACCTTAAAATTCCTTTAAAGGGCATGTCCAGTCCGGGAGGTAAACAAACGGTTTGTTTATGTTTTGAAATGCGAAATTTGAAAAATTCGACAAAATATCAAAATATTTAACATTGTTTTAGTTTACAATGTGCTGATAAAGGAACAAAAAGTCGAAATTCAATGTACAAGTTTGAAATGATGTCAAATTCGGGCGAATGTTTACATCTGGGGACCCCTAGCTGCACATGCGCAGAACCGACTGGACATGCCCTTTAATTTTAGAAGTTTGTCAAATTAAAGGTTGACTAATTATTCATTACAAGATAGTTTAACTACTTAACTTGATAGTCGCTGTTGTCTAATACTCTCTATGACACAAAAGTTAATTTAGTTAATTTAGCTTATTGTTGTTATTAATTTCCAGAAGGATTACCTTCAGTTCTTTATTGCCATAAATCAATGGAAAAGCTTGCTGAATCTATTGCAGATAGTTTTCAGAAGTATGCTAAGGAGGTTTGTTTGATTTATATGTGTTGTCTGTAGTACATATCCCAAAAACTTAAATTGATAAGTAACATAGATTTATTTGGAAGGTAAAGTTTGAAAAATGTTAGACTGTATTAGCATAGATCCTCCCCTTTTTGGTTGAGGTTCAATACGAATAATTGACTGTGTGAATCATTTTATCACATCTGTGAGCGACTACTACTAGGCGCAAAAAGAATGAAGAAGAATGAAGGAACAAAAAGGAGAATGAAGGAACGCAACTGCATGCGTAGACAAACCCGTTCCGCTATCCTGCAGTGCTGTTCCATCATTCCACCGTTCCATCGTCAAGAGGTCCGGTCATTCAACCGTTCAATTATTGCCGTCCCGTCATTCCACCATTCCGCCATTCCGCTATTTCGACGTTCGAGTGTTCCGTCATTCGACTGTTCTAGCATTTTTTTACGTTCCTTCATTCCACCGTTCCGAAATTTCACTGTTCCCTCAGTTCCACCGTTCCGTCATTCCGCTGTTCTGCTATTCTTTCGTTCCGTCATTCCAACTCTCTGTCATTCCGTCATTTCACCGTTCCCTCATTCTACCGTCCCGTCATTCTGCTGTTCCGCTATTCTGTCGTTCCGTCTACCGATCCGTTAATTCACTGCATTTTCCATCATTTCGTCATTCCACTGTTTCGTCATTCAGTCGGTGCGTCATTCTGTCGTTCCGTCCTTCTGCCGTTTTGTCGTTCCGTCTGTCATTCTGCCGTTTGGTCTGTTTCGCCATCCCACAAAATACAACACGTTGTTATAACAAGGTGTTTTTCACCCAAAATCACATTCATTTGTCGATGCACAGTTGGTCATAGTTTTTTATCATTAATTTTCCAGGGTAAGTTGGCGATTGACTGTAAATCAGTCAGTTTGAAACGTACTATCCATTGGGACTGCTTTGAAGATGGTTGGCCAAATCTGTTTATTGAACATGTGAAAGAGGAATGTGCCGGTCGAAATGGTAATGCAAGTGATTGAACAATGTCATATAAATCATTCCATAATTAAATTGAGAAGGGTGTGTCACAAATATAGTTACCATATAATATTATAGTTTAACATATAATATTATTATGTAGTTACTAACTGCTATATATTAATTTAAACTGCTTTAATTTAGTGATCTTTTTGGGAAGTTTTCATTCTCCAGAAGTTGTGTTTGAACAGCTATCTGTTATCTACAATATCCCAAGGTATGTAGCTAAGGTGTCGTCTCCACAGGCTCAACAAAATGGCTCTAAAAAACATCATGATCATAAAATGTAACCATGTCATTTTTTGTTTAAGGTACCTGGCAAGGTCATTCACATTTATCTTGCCCTACTTTCCAACAGGAACAATGGAAAGGGTTGACAAAGAGGGCCAAATTGCCACAGCAAAGGTTGAATAATATAATTATTTATATCCTGTCACTCACTTGTTATTATATATTACTGAAAATTACCAGTTTAATATACGCAAGTGTGAAATCAAAATCACCATGTATGTTGCCGCGCCATTCATATTGCCACATGCACACATGGTGACCATATGTGTTTTTCTTAGACATTGGCCCGGATGATTTCCGCCATACCTTTAACTGCTCGTGGACCTAGCCAAGTTGTTATTTATGATATACATTGTCTACAAGAGAGATTTTATTTCTCTGATGAAGTTATTCCCAGGTAATAATGATGAAAACAATTTATTCCATGATGGAATGGTATAAATGCGCAGTGAGCGATGCTATAACGGCTAGCAGCATGACCCATCGTGCATAGAGCGCTCAACATGGCCTCGGATAATATATATTTATGTAAACTGTGGGTAGGTCAACATGTCCTATTTTCCGTCCAGAATCTAGACTGATTTAATGTTGATTTCTTGACTAGGTTAGAAACTGCTATTCCTGCTCTTCTTAGAAGATTAAAAGCATTCCCTGATAAAAATACATTGAGTATTGCCTTCCCTGATGAAGGAGCGCAGAAACGATTTCAGTCTAATTTCCCAGACTATCCTATTATAACATGTATAAAACAAAGAACAAATGGTGGTAGGGTGGTGAAGATAAAAGAAGGTAATGTTGGATGACTTCTAATTTGGTCTTTACATTTTACATTTAAAATACATTGATATGCTCTATTGTAAGGAGGGGAGAAAATTAAAAAGCCCATGGACAATTTTACATAAATCGGAATGTGAATTTTCATTATATAGGTGAACCGGATTCCCGCCATGTTGTAATCGTCGATGATCTTATTAAGACGGGGGGTACAATCATTGAATGTGCAAAGGTATAATAGTTTTCCTTTATTAATACTCGCATACACAACAAAGTGGAGGTTTATGTCTGTATTCTCCTTTATCGTATAGTAACATGGTTGTTACACTGTATAGTGCATGCATATATGTTTAATTGGTGGTGCTTATAGCCAACAGTATCGAAATTAATTCCTTTTATGCTTAAAAGATTCGACTGCGTGTCTTAGAAACGCCGGAAATTAAAGTATATCTGGACGTCGACAAAAATGGTTTGTCTTTCGTGAATTTCAACTGTAGAAATCCAATGATTAAACACGAGGGAATTATTGAACTTGAATTGAATTTGAGGTTACCAGTCCACTGCCGTACCAATCATTAGGGTTTCAATCAAATGGGAGTAACTTTAATTGCAGACACACCTGAGGATTATAGTTCTGTTATAGGTGTTATATAACTCTTTAACGTCCAGCGTGTTTCCCCATTGAGGTATTTACCGCGTAACGCGTGTTGTGGGGTCGTTCTGGTTGGTCTATGTTAATTGACTTAACTGTCGACCTTAATTTTCTGTGTTTAGGCGTTACGCGCAGCTGGAGCGAAAAAGATAAGTGTGTATGTTACACATGGTGTGTTCCCTCAAGAATCCTGGAAACGATTCACGACATCCGACGAGCCATTTGAACATTTTTTCATCACAGACTCGTTGCCTTACGCTTACGACATAGCGAAACACCAACCATTTGAACTACTATCACTGACTGATCTCATCTCAGAAGCTTTGCTGGGCTTCGACCTTGTCCAAAGATAGGTAATTACGAGGAAACTGAATCAATCCAAAAAGACAGCAGAATTTTGTTAATTTTCCAAATATTTTAAATAACCACATACTATCTTGGTAAATCCAGTATAATAGTGTATACTGATATAATAATTAATAGAGTTTGTACTAGACAAGCCAGTTGATCCAATGAAAAGACTGTCATCTAAGACCACCTCAGTATGACAAAGGAAAAGACAAATATAATTAATTAAGATTCTTCTTAAATGAAAATTATAAATGCTCACTGCATAAATTACTTCGCTTATACTTGCCATATCGCAACCTCGTGTCATATCGAGGTATCGAACGGCAGTAGTTCACAGTTTGTGGTTTTTATTCGACATACATTCATTAATAAACACATTACAGAATACATGGAAATTAGTTTGGTGAACATTATTGAGCGTTACAACAGCGAGTGGCGCAGGATACGTGACAACGTTCCAGCGGTTGAGAGGGTACAATTTTGGAGAGCACGGCGCTGATTGCGCAAAAATCCTTTAGCAACAGTGACGTGCCATGCAGAGTGAATCGATTAAGGAGGGGTCGAAGATAGGCCCGAGACTTGAGATTTTAAAATAGCTATTTGGTGCAGTTGGAAACGTCTTTTAGATACAAAATATTCCCTCCTCCCCATACGTTTCTGTATGAATTAGAACTTTTTATTAGGGAAACTTCGTGGCGTACATGCACGTTAAAGATGCTGTACAGTCCCATCTGCGCATGTGCACAATGGAGCCTCGTGAGTTTAATTGAGTTTTCTGTTCCTCAAAGGACACATTAAAGTATTTTTGATCATATGTTTCATTGAAGCTGGAAAATATGTAAAAGTTGCTACGAATCTCATTATAAAGCTAGATATTCAAATGTTGAAGAGTAAACAAAGCTGTTATTCACATAAGGACTATACAGCACCTTTAAAGGGTTAAGACATTCGATGGCTACAAGTGAAAAGTTGAAAACTTGCGCACATACGACCTTAGGCAAGGACGAACGAAGTGTCTGTAAAAGTGTAAAGCATTTAAAACCGTAACCTGAGTATCATGGCTTTATTTTCTCGCAAATACAATCGGTCGTGAGTTGGAGGCGGTCGGGGAAGGCCCGATACTCAGGTTATTAAAACCGTCGAGAAGTAAATTTCTTATTTCATTTTACGCGCGCGTCACGCAGCTCACTCTGTCCCAGGCCGCCTTGTTGCTACGCGCCCAACTCGGCTAAGGACGCCAAATGCATTGATCATGGCGACTTGTACTAGTTGTTGTTACAAACTATTGTACTTTCTTATAATACTGTTGTTTCTGCCTGTCATATTATCGTTTGATATACAATACACAACGGTTCAGAGCTGTGTCGACTCGGAGAAATTCTTTCAGATTTCAAACTTGCAGTGTGCTGAATGCAATGACAAAAACAGCGAAGTTTCCTCAGATCGAGTGTCATGCACTTGTAAGCAAGGTTTTTACATCCAATCGTATTATGGTGGGCCACAAGTTACATGTTCTTCATGCAGCTCGGATGAAGCTACCTCACAGGACAGATGGTTCTGTCTACGCTGTCAAGTTGGTACTACCGCTGTTAACGGAAAATGTGACGATTGTCCTGACAACAAGATGGCCATAGAAAGAAATCTTGAAGACGGCTCAGAACTACGAACACGAAAATGTAGCCAGTGTGTAGCAGGAACTCAGCCCTATTCAAACTTTGCGTTTCAAGGGTTATGTCAGAAATGCCCATCTTGTGAGATTAGCTTTTCGACTGCAGTTGTTGAAAAGAATTACCAAATAACGTACGACAATGGGGTACAGCTTAACAGCGAGTTCTTTCTGTCAAATTTTGTTGCAGCGAGCACGCTTTGTGAAACAAAGCTTAACTACACGGCATGCCAGCTTCTTGGTAACCTGTGTGTTATGTTGGACTACCAAAACGACAAAGACAACGCGTGTGGCCGTTACCTTGCACTTGTCAACAAACCTCCAGGGGGGCAGACCAAAGTACAGAGCAAGGAAGGGGTAGAAAATGCAAACTGGCCAGAATATATGCCATGGTTGTATTACTTAAACAGTCAACAAGATGCTAATGTTGAGCTGTATAGAAAGGATATCCTTATAAAATTCACAGTAGGGCAGTCTTTACCATTTGTGTTAGCAGTGTACACAGCTAATGGTACATTCCTTGGTCTCAAAACAGACTTAACTGAGCTCCAAATGTGCACCGAGAAGCCATCAAAGGTTGCAGCTGCTAACAGTTTTGCAACAGTTTACGAGAACAGCTGTGACCTATCACTTCAGGAGCTTTGGGAACAAAAGGAGACATTATTTTATGATTTATATTTCATTTCAAGCCCTGATACGCTCTTTGCTGTTCCACTCGTTATGGAAAATTTTAAAGAAAGAGGCTCATTTATAAACCAAGGGAGTTCTTTTGAATCATGGAAGCTCTTTCGGCGCTTTTTCCTTGTTGATAATATCAGTGGAAGGACAACGGCAACCCAGCCAACTAAAGGGGCTGCTCCAGATCAGGTGATCAGAGTAGCAGAGAAAATTGAAATCACATTCAGACTGAGAAACACTAATGGACAGATATACCCACCTTATATACGAGTACACTACAAAACAATGATAGTGAATGATAACATTTTGAAAAGAAATCCTTCAGTCGCAGTCTCCTTCAAGATTCATTATGAAATGGATGTCTCTATTATTAACAGAGATATCAAGGTATGATATCATGTCCCTAATACACTCAGGGTCTTTAGATTCTCCAACATATGACAAGGTTGTTCTATACCCATTTGCCATTGAGTACTTATTCATCTTGCATTATTGAGAATATAGTATATGTTAAGACAGCACCTGACCAAATGGTTAATGTCCAATCACTGTATTTTTACTCAACAAAACGCAAGTCTCTGTTTATTTAAGTCCTTGGATTTTCCAATACATGCCCTTGAAAGTCCTTAAAAAGCACAGAGTTTTATTGCTTTGGCAATATGTAGAAGTCTTTTGTTGCTGGGTTTCATAACCAAATCATTCAATAATCATCTTTCCAATGTTTTTTGTCTTTGTTTTTCTTAGACTGCCATTGGAGTGCTGTCAGGAGTTGGTCTTGCTTATGCTATAGTTCTGATTTACAGTTGGCGTCGTCGGGGTGGGATCGAAGTGATTGACCTGCCCACAATGCTTCACTTTGCTGCCTTCACCTTGGGTGCTCTATCGACCATGTACTTTTGGATTTTGTTTGGCATGTCCAGTTTATGGCTGATCTTTTTCAAGGAGCAAGATATTGTTTATCGACTGCTACCTGATTCTAACCAAGAGGAAATCTTTCGTAACTTGCTCATCTTGTCATTTGTTTTCAAATTCGTTGACCTCTATCATGTCATTTCATCTCAGATCAACATTGATGTCTTCTTCATTGACTGGGAGCGACCACGCCCTCTACCACGTGGCAACAACCAAGGCGTGGACCCTAAGGCTCCTGTCAGTGTTTGGCGAACGTTGTTCATCGGCAACGAATGGAACGAGCTACAAACGTTACGAAAAATCAGCCCAGAAATACAGCTTGGATTGCTCTTGTTCTTCTTAAAAGTCGTCGGTTTCGAGCACCTTACGACCACCGACCCGATCCGACGATACTCGGTCGACTATAGCTCGGATTACGTCGGTGGTCAAAGCCACATTCTCCGATTTGCCGTTGTTGTCCTGCTTTATATGTCGATTGCGTTCGTGCAATGGATATTCTTTGCTTTCATTTACGAGCGTTTTCTGGGTGATCCTTATGGTGATTTTATCGACTTGTGTTCCATGGCAAATATCAGTGTAATGGTCTTCCATAATAAGTTATACGGCTATTACTTACACGGTCGTTCGGTCCATGGTCGCTCCGATACCGACATGCTCGAGATGCACGAGCAGTTTAAACGCGAGGAGGAAGATCTTTGTGGGAAAAGAGGACTGGAGCCGAATAGTGAAAGACAGACGTTTGAAGTCATGGTGACGAGAAAATTCCGAGCTACGTATGATCGTTTCTACGATCCCATCCGGTCACAGACACAAAATATGGAAAGAAGAAATGTACCGCAAATCCAAGGTAGGTGTTCCAATAGGCAATTCCAGAGTTTAGTGTAAGAATGGAATTGTTAAACCAACTCAAAATCTTATAATTAAAGATTCTGTTGATATAAAATCTACGTCTACAATTTTTAGGGCGATCCGGAGGTGTCAATCTCTCAGTTGCAGTTCAGCAGAGTATCGAGGCTTACTGTTCTGTTAACAAATTTCTGACTGCATTTATCGATCACTCTTTACGAGATGTCGATTACGGCGTGAAGAACAAACTCTTACTTGAACGCATGCTCGACATTGAACTGGGTGAAATACCGCAAGACAAGGCGATACTGTACAACGACGATTCGCGTTCATTCACCAACGCGTTTTTCTTCGGCCACGAATGGACACTGCTGTTATGGGACTTTCTTTTTCTAGCCATTGTTGATTATATCGCTGTGAATTTTGTCTTAGCAGCGGTGCTTACCTATTTCCAAAGCCGCATCGTGAAATCCGTGAGGGAAACTTTGGGAGAGAAAAACTTAGCACGAAAAACGCTAGTCGACGAACGTTTTCTGATATAATCAAAGTTGTGTTGTTAGAGAAACGATGGTTGTAGCTATCAGGGAAGCATCTGCGGGCAAGTGTAAAGCAAGGCGGTGTCGTTTCATGCAGCGAAGCACCACACGCAGAAAGGGATGGCCTTCGTGATTACTTGATTACAACAGCACAAATATGTGCATTGAACTTTGAAAAAAAATTCGATAACGACAGGATGGTTTACTGTACCCACAATACTTAAATCGAACAAGGTTTTATTCCACATTTTCAAGTTTTTAATTACAAAAAGAACAGGAAAAAATGAAAACATTCGCAGGTAATAGGTAAATCACCGTGAATGTGACCACAGCTTGTAATCTGCTTATTGCAGTACAAAAGTGTATTTTTGTATTGGCCTTTTGACTTTTCAATGTTAACTTCTTGTGGTTTTCACATCCGTTGTTGTAATCAACCTATTGAGATCAGTCTGTCCAGTTGAAGTTGAAGTTGGTGGTGATGCAGTATTGTACGCATATTATCCCGGTTTGGGAGATTGTTTAATCCACATTCACACTGGCTTGTAACTAAGCCAGTATAAAAACAGGTTGTAAATATATTCTTTGTATCTTGGTTTGTACAGTATACATATTGTTTCTTCAGTTCCTTTAGTAAATGGCACCTTACACAATGAAAACGTTATAACCTTTGTTATGTAAAAGTTGTTAATTGTTTGCGTCGTTATCGGGAAGGGCCTATGTGGTAAACTGCGCCGTATGTCAACACCAACAGCATTGAAATCCTAAGCAGTAGCTGTGAACTCTAATTTACAGCATGGTTCGAAATAGCAGTTGGTGCCCGCGGCTCAATTGTATATCGTAAGCAATTGAAAGCATCCTACCCATGCTAGCCTGAAATACGTTGTCGATTTTATGCAAAAAAATATTGCTAAAAAACTGCGCACGCATCTCCATGTTGTACTACGCATCTCCATGTTGTACTACAGCATGAAGTACTGTCTAACTCGACACATAATACCGCGTGCTGTGTTTTGTGATTTTAATTAGTATTTCGATGTGTGCTGTTTTTGAGTCCGTATAGTGGTCACTAGATGTAAATTGCTTTACTCATTTTCAATGACGTCACGAGTACTTTTATTTGAATTCCTAAGATTTCGAGGACGAGGGTCGAGAAACATGTCAATCAGCATAATGATTGTACAATGACGAAAATATTCCTTGCATTGGAACTTCAATGAGGAGTTTGTAATAGAAGAGTTTTACGTGTGGTGCCAGGTTTAAACTGGCTTTAGCGACAGGAAACAGCTATTGTACATGCAAAGCAGCAACGTATAACCCTCTCGTCGTAATTCAGCTTTCGTAAAACATGCTAAAAACAAGTATGACGCGTTATCGAAGAAATACGAGGTTTGTAGAGATCTAAAGGTTCCAGCCAATTACACTATATTTACAATAAAAAACAGGCAGCAGGCAACTTTCCAAACGCGATACTAAGGCCTGCCAAGCAAATAACAGTTTTATAAGCAACGCGAGGGTTGCACGCGAATGGCTTTAAAATTACCCGTTTTGGTAAGGCGTGATTGGGGGAATGGGATCCGGTAACCTTATCTGTCTAATAACAGGCGATGTATTGCCGATGACCTCGGCCACGTCGATGGACGGTTTCTTAGCCAAACAGCCTACAGGTTGCAGATTGATGAGCTCTTGATGAAGTTTGGACACAGGTGATGGTCGTCGACCCAATACCTGATATAAAAATGAAAACCTTATCAAGTGCAAACAATTAGTTTGATTTGTCTACCACACTACTCTCGAATCGAATCGCGCCTAGTGTGTGCCTTGTACTCAAAAGTTTGTCAAAAGTATAAAACAAATGTAGAACTACTTATACTACACTCCGTTTAATAAAGATGTTTTTCCTGTTTTAGGGCATGTGGTTGCACTTGAGATAGGCCGGTGCAACTGCGGGTGTTTTGATTCAGGGAGAGATCCTGTAGCTATAGCAGTCACTGTGCCATGTCGAGCTGCGTGTGATTGACCCATACAATAAATATTCAAAAAATACAATCATGTCTATTTCTTAAAAATAAAATGTCTGGGAACGGTATTTTCGCCGGCTATAATTTGCATAATTGAACAACCTAACGTCTAATAATCACTGAAAATCGAAAGTTGGATGGATGTATCGATCGAGATGCGATCACATGTTGCTAATATCATAGGAATGAGATTTGTTGCTTGTATTCCAAAAGTAAATGATCACAAAAGGTTGGTCGACATTTTGCACTGGATGGGAAAGCCCTTCAAATATAGCTTTGACCTTAGTGAAAGTCTGAGGTTCATCGTCACACTCGATACAGTCGATACGTATACGATAGGGGATAAATAGGTCACTTATCAGCCTAGTCACAGGCTCTCTCTCCGCGTGCACACGTAATTGTAATTTTGAATTTTGCTTTGGGTCACCTATGGCGGACCTTGAGCTGTGAAGCCACTCATCAGGTTCCAGGCTTCAAGAAGTGCAGGGGCGCAAGAACGCCTTGGACTAGGCTGGTCACTTACCGTTTCAGGTCCTTTTCGTACAACGTTCCCTTCACGTATAACAACGCCAGCGGAAATATTAACTGAGTCAGCCTAGAAGAAACACGTCATTGTAAAATCAAAAATAGCTACGGTTTTCTGTGTCGCGAGACCAATGCATAATGTCACTTATGAGCTTACAAATATACGTAAGGACGTTGAAGACAAGGAGAAGTACAAAACAGATTTTTGTATTTACTAGAAAAACATGGTACACCGGGCAGTATGCCAGTATGAATGTCTTTCGTAAACCATATAGCTATAGTAATATGACAGCTTAGTCCGTAACACCCATTGCTGCAAGATAACCACACCAGTCATCAGAGGTTAGCAAGAGAACAGCAATTGATATCCAACAGAGAATTAGATGGAAAAAAATTAAACATAATTTGTGGTGGTCGCTTCGCAGTCACGGATACACACATGAAGTATAGCATGTTTTTCTTATTATTTTATATAATTTTCGCCATCACTAGGCACTACGGGGGAGATACATGCAGATGTTAAGCCCTAAAGAGCGGAGGGTAAATGTGGGACATAGTATTTCTTGTTCCAAAGCTGGGGAGGGATGAGAATATCAGTATCATCAACGTACCAATGGTGGAGGTAGATTTTTGACTGATTCATCTCGTTGTATTTCGACGGACTGTATGTTAGGTTTCAAAGCCGCCTGTTTCTCATGGCGTTTCTTGATGTTGATTATCGCATTTGAACTGCGACATTCTCTCAGTTGATTTAATACACTTTCTTTGGACGTCATCTTTCGTGCCACTTTGCTCGATGATAACAAATCTGTATCTGCGTCGATTATATTGTACTTCGTTCGCACTCTAAAAAAGAGACTTTGTCAAGAGAAAATAACGTAATACATAAACATGGTGCTTAGAAAAGTTTGTAATGTAGACATGTTTCGGCTATCGTCAAGATGCCATCACCAGTACAAATGTGAACCAACTAAAGTAAACTAACTAAATTACAGGATATACGTAGGATATTCTACAGGTAGCAATGATACTAATTATCAGTTGACTGAGCTATTTTACGTCTTGGTGATGAAAAATAAGTAATAGGAAATAAGGAAATCTAAGTGTGAACATGGTGAATCATATTGTTAAATGAGGTAGGTTTTTCGTTTGAAATGAATAACAACATATTTCTTGCATAAAACGTGTGAAAGGAAAAGGTTACCTGTGCGAAGGTAATTTGTCTACACTCAATCTCATCATAGCTATGACGTTACCATATTCGTCATACGTCACTTCCGGTTCTGCTGGAGGTCGACCTTTTTGGACCTAAGCAAATGTGACGTAATAATCAGATACCATATTGCTATTAGGCTAATCTTCATGTCGGATTTTGATTTTAAGTTGTATAGCGAGACCTTCACAAGCCGGGAATCGCACAAGTTGTAACAAGCTCGCAGCAGACTTGTTACAAGGTTGTTACCTGACTTGTTATACCAAGTGACCAACAAGTTATAACACACACTGTTGCTAGCTGTAAGATATTCCTATTTTTAGCTTGATGTCCATGGCAAACAGTAAACTATAAGTTGTATTTCCAGTTTAACCATTCAAAGCATGACAAAATTTGTAAATCGTTGTTCGATACTCCGAATAGTATTCCTTCTCCCGATATTCCGTATGGAGCAGGGGGACTCGACTTGCGAGACTAGCTACCAATGGAAGAAGGCTATGGAGTATGGTACACTATAGCCACATTTAATGGAAAACGTGATACAAATACCTTTTGCGTGATACTGTAGGGTATCGAGTTTTCTCGGCCACCAATATCTGTATAACGACTGTCAATGGTGTCTGCTTCATCGTATTGTGGGTAACTCTTCGTTCTTTGCTCTTTAATCCGCCCCTTCCCTTGACCGGTCTTTCTTCTGCTGCTTGTTGTTGACAATGATCCCTGGAGTAAGTAAATAATGTAGACATTGTACTTATCGCTTTGACAAACAATTATTGCTATGGACACAAACAACAATATAATAGACCTATAGTCAGCCTCGTGTGCAAATTGGTATTTTGTCATATACTCAGTGCAAGGATGGTTATTGTCACTACCACTACATATGTATGTACAAAAAGGACTACCTGCTAATATTAATTACAATTAAAAACTAAAAGTATAGGTGAACATCGAAATGGATTTAGCAAGTATAGTAATATGGATAGATGATGAAAGTTCATTGTTAACCATGACTTGGTGAAAACCTCTTACATTAATCATAGCATGATCAAACGTATAAAAATAGGCACACCACGTGTGCATGTGTTCGCTCTCAAATTTGACGACTATAAACAACCATGTGTCATTTAATAA
>JAOTOK010114285.1:0-13930 GCA_025770025.1 Virgularia gustaviana | reverse complement strand
AGTGTGTTTCAGAATTTCATCCCCATTCAATTTTAGGGAGTTTAGGGTGGTGTCCCCCTGGGGGAGGAGGAAGAAGGGATGGTGGAAGCTCTGATAATGGTGGGAGGTTAGGTGGTAAAATAAATGGAGGTGAGGGCGGGGCTGATGGTGGTGGAGGTGGAGGCGTTATGGTTGGTGTTTTATCAGAAGATAATACAAACTGTATTGAAGGTGGTGGTGGTGGTGGCGGAGGTGGGGACGAAGGGGTTGTTGGAACAGGTATTGGCGTTGTCGTTGCTGGCTTTTCGGAGGATACGGCAGGCTTTATTGGGGATGATGTTGGTGGTGGTGCTGGGGGTGGTGGCGCTGGGGGTGGTGGTGCTTGGGGTGGTGGTGCTGGGGGTGGTGGTGCTGGGGGTGGTGGTGGTGGTGGTGATGTAGGAGCTGGTCTTGTTGTGAGCTTGTCAGAAGATGGGACAAGCCGTATTAGGGGTGGTGACGGTGGAGGTGGCAGTGGTGCCGGTGGAGGTGGCAGTGGTGCCGAGGCAGGCTTTTTATCGGATAAAAGTTTATAAGCAGACGGGTCTGAAACCAGTTCAACTCCAGTCCCTTTTTCCCCACCATCGGTTTGTTTATTCACCACGACTGTGCTATTATCCAGAACAAGACCCGACGATTCCGGTGGCGCTACCACACTCGTTGTACCAACAACTTTTGTCATCTTTGTACCATTCTTTCTTTCTGGTATTCCAGTAATATTACCAAACTCGTGTGAACGCATTTGAGTGATTTTCTTCACCTTACACAGCGCACTTGGTATTCCAACCCTGTTACAGAGTTCCCGGATGCCTTTCAAGGTTGCATTGATGTCAGAAACTATGGACATGTTTCCTAAAGTGATGTTGATCGGTTTGTCACCAACGTAACGTATCGCCATCGTGCTGTTGATATCCATAATGAACTGGGTGCCATTGGCATAACTACCATTGAGATTTGAAACAAGCTTTTTCAAACCATTAGACGCTGTCTTTGGTTTCGATAAGGAACTTTGGCCATTGGATTTTAAAGCTTCTAGACAGAAAAATTGCGAAAACGAAAAAATAAAAAATTTAACCCCCCAAATGCAACCCCTCGACGATTAATAAATGCGGTGTCGACAAGGTAAAAGACAAACACACTTAGCAGAAGTTAAGCACCGCTCACGGTAAGACAAGCCTGGTAATATTATGCTTGATTATAATGAAGCTCACCACCTAAATTTATCCTAATACATGAATAATCGTGTTTCGCCATCATGTTTGATTAATATCAGGCGATACAACCAGGATATCAAACATCAACAAAGTTGCAGAACTTAATGTAAAGGTAATGCATGGGTCAAACTTGATAGGTCAACCGTGATTCAGCATCATATCAATATTTATATTTATTTTGCGTTCCGGAAGCTTCTGTGAATTTTCTGGCCTACGCATTACTGCAGCGTTTTTAATCCTCTAAAAAGGAATCTGGTAATAACTCACCATTGATGCTGCAACCATAGATCTCAATTCTCATACAAACTTGCAGGGCGTTCCAAGAAAGTGGGTGAACGCGGACAAACCGCGCCACGATTGGTCGATCCAGCGGTCGTACTACTTCCGTTAGCTTGTCATCACAGCCAAGAAAGATTTCCTGAGAATTCAGAGAAGGAATCTTTTTTAAGACAATTATTTGTTGGTCGGCTAATTTTTAAGTCTAATCTTTCAATAAAAACAATATCCAACATAGTAAAATACAACAATGAACTGGTTAAATTTAACAAACACAGTATTTCTCTTAAAAATACTATTTATTAAACGTAATCCAGGAGTACCTTTTCTTGAATAAAATCTCTTCGAGTATACGGTTTCCAAGTCTCGCCATCCAAACTATAACTCAATCGAAAGCTTGTGACCCAATTTTCGCCCAAAACTTGTCCTTGTAAACCGATTCCTGTCATAAAGTTTTAAGCCATTGTTTTCATCATCAGCATTTTTTTTATTCCTTTGTAGGGTCATATCCACTTTTAGCCGCTATACAAAGCTGTAATAATGTATACTACATTTATTTTAATACTACCTTTGACACTCATGCTCCTTCGAAGATCCACTTGAAGATACTGCGTTGTGTCCACTTTCCTAGCACACCAGCATCCTTTGAGAGCACTATTTGTACTGCTTGATTTTATTAGACGTCCATAATGAGGTTGGTACATATCGTCCAAAATAGTCGAGGCTTCCATAGCAGTATCGGGAATCAATCCGTTGGCTACTCCCAGCGGCTCAAAGCACTCTATATATCCAACACAATATGACTGATTAGAGTATAAGCGCCCTTTTTGAAAATAAGCGGAATTTTTTTTATTATACCCGGAGTCTAATGAAGTTGTCCAAACCATTCGTCTTTTTTATGTTCGGTCATCTTTACCAAAACAATCACGAAACTAATCCTGACTGACTGGATTTATTCGATCATTACTAGCTATATTGGAAAATTTTGGCTCTCACGGGAAAAAAGGCCTTTAGAAAGAATCGTGTCTCAACACTCCTACAGGAGAGTCTGTATTGATACCAAGGCTAGAACGTAAACACTGGAACTGTACACGTACCTGGGCAAGGCGGTTTGGTACAGGGCACCCTGTCAATGATATATTTTGAATTAGCCGGACACAGTATGCCACGATCACAAAGACGCTTCCTTAATTTTGTCCCTTTCCCACAACCAGCACTACAAACTCCATAATGGACAAGTCGTTTCACATCATCGCGTATACTGCCTCGTTGACTGGCGTCCGTCTCGATAGTGTTCTTTAGCAAACCTTAATAGCAATGCATACGACAAGAAAAAGAGTGACATCGGACACTATAAAATGATTGCTGAAAACTACCTTTAGCGTTACAAAGTAAGATGACGATTATAAGAGGTAATTCTTAATTTTGTTTTTTCCCCAGCAAACTTAAATGAAAGCCTTAAGCAATTACAAAGTAGTTATTCAGGGTCTGGTGAGTTATATTTTATCAAAACTTCTAAAAACCCTACGATACTACCTCTCCTGCAGCCATAGACTTCAGCTCTCATGCAGATGTGGTTGCCGTACCAAGACTGTGGATAAAACCTGAGATATCTTGCATTAACAGGCTGATCCAACCACTGGATCCGCACTGAATCTTTATCATCATTGCCAAGAAATGTCTGGAGATAAAGTTATAGCATAACATTATAGTAACGCTATAGAGAAAGGTAACATAAAATTATGGGAAATAAACAATTTATAATTTTACACCTAAACGGAAATAAAAGAGACTAACTCACTTGTGCGATTTTGTAAGAGTTAAACGTAAAGAGTGAAAGCGCAATGATAGTTAGTAATTTTTTCAAAAACCCACTCGTTTATAAACTTTATGCTGGGCTTCAACATGTTTGTAAATAATACAACCAGACGTTATTAGAAAAGAAATGTTTTTTTATCATTAATGTCTTGATTCCTGACACTATCGAGCTTTGAATGCTCCTCTATGTTTGTATGAAATCAATAAACAAAATCATACTGAAAATAACGTTGCTTACTTTATCATTCCCAGCATCTTGAACACAATCGAAATTCTTGCCATCGTTGCCGTAACACACCCTAAAGCTAGTGACAAAGTTATCAAACAGAGACAATCCTTGTATGGCAACACCTGACAACGTAGTATCTTGACCAAATGCTATTTGCAAGTACGGATCTCTGTCTCCGGACTTGGCACACCATGCACTTCTGGCTGGATCACCGTGGAACGAAAGAAGGTTTAATCGACCGTAGTAAGGTTTGTGAAGACCAAAAGACGAACTGGACCGGACCTGGGCGTTGTCGATCTTCATGTTCTCCATTCCAAGTGGAAAATAACATTCTAAAATAGTATGAAAACCAATAAAACATTCACTTATAATCAATATTTTTTATTTTTGTCTGTTTAGTGAACAAGATTATTTCCAGATAATAATATCAGAATATATTATATTAACAATGTAGTCTTTTTGATCTGCTTGCTGGTATTTCTCACCTTTTTGGAATAAGCATTGGTCCATTAACCTTGTCACCTCCTTCTCGTTCAAAGCAGTATCTGCAATTAAGAACTCATCCAACCTTCCATCAAGCTGCTGCCCGTCTAGCGTATTACCAATACTCGCCATGCCTTCCCAGTCCTGGGACAATTTACCTTTTCCTTCCCCTGTCGCATCTTGCTTACCGTTGATGAACACCGCTGTCTGTTGCAGTTGCGAGTCGTAGGCACACGCCACGTGATTCCAAACGCCGTCGGCCAGACTCTGACGACTGGTGATATCGAAAACAATTTTTCCTTTTTCATTTCGATGCGAACAATGGAATTTTCTTTTCCGAATTTCTATTAAGTATTGTTCGTTCTTATAAGAGGAGCTAGGCCCTCCCAAAGTGCTAAATAAAGTTGCATCGTTTTTTGCATCTTCAATGTTTATCCAAGTGGATATAGTTAGTGCGATTTTAGGTTTTTCTTTGAATTTATCTCCAGGAAGAAGCAAAGAGCCACGATTCAATACAAGTCCTTTCCCACAAGTCTCGCTGAAGCTCTGCGAGGAGGCTGGGAACATCAGTTTCGCATCGTTGTGGTATTGAGAATCGTCATGGATGACATCATGACGATCATCTTCAAATCGAAAATACGCGACAGCGTGGTGTAGGACTGAGATAAAAAGAACATGTGTTGTATTATAAGTATATATATCTGCATATATGTTGGCCTTTACTAGTCATATTCACAATCACTAGTCTCATACTCTAGTCATGTGGAAGATTTTTTAAACACTCTGATGTTAAATATGATATGATGATGACAACCATTCAAATTGGTATAATGGTGTATATAATCCATATTCATATAACAAGAACATGATTGTCGTAATATATTTCCCACTCTATACCTTGTTGAAGTAAAGCATCTGGATCTTTGATCTTCTTTTCTAAAAAATGTAAAGCGCCGGCTTCAGTTTGGAGATTTTTGAGAACTAAAGAGTGTGATATTAGTGACAATCTGTAAATTAATAGAAGATCATTTATGCTGATTTTAGAAATTGTTCAGCTCACAACACAGAACGAAAACACAGTAATTATGTACTTACCAATTACGCTTCGTTCATAAACGTCATCTTAAGAAATAGTAAAGACACAAATGTTAAGAAAAAGTCGATGTATAAATAAAAAAAAATAAGGTTGTTTGATTTAAAAATCTAATGTGCCTATTTATATGTTTTAATAAATCTTTATATAGTCCACTAATTATACATTTTGTAAAATTAATGCCATTTCATAGAAGTTATATCAATAGACGACTAACCTGGCTTACACCCAAATAATTCTACTCTCATACAATTCGTAGGGCCATGCCACGTCTGCGGTATGATCCTTACGTAACGTGACGTCACTGGTACGTCAAGCCAATTCAAAACGACGTTGTCGCGGTCAACGTTACCTGGGAAGATCTTCAAAATCAAAAATAGACTGTAGCGTTATTTTTTGAAATCTAAATATTTTGGCTCCCGTTTCCAAAGTGATGCTTTTATAACTTTTTACAAACTTGCCTTACCTTAGTTTTGTCATTTTCTTGATATTGTTCCCAAGCCGTGTTGTTATTACTGAACTCAAGTTTATATTTTTTTACCCAGTTGTCCAATAAAGATGTCCCTTGTGTAGCTATGCCTAGGTAAAACGTTATCAGTAAATCAATTTGTTTTGTTAAGGTTCAATTTAATAGTCTATTGACATACCTGTAATAGTATATCGTTTTTCCAAATCAATCTCGAGGAATTCTGTGTTGTCCGGAAAGGCCGAACACCAACCACCTCTCGAACCATGGATTGTTCTGTTCACTCGAGCAAAGAAAGGAAGTTGGGTTTCGTCGGCGGAAGACGAAGCAAATATCTGAGTGTTCTTTATTCGACCATCGGTCATTCCCAAGGCCTTCCTGCATTTTTCTACAGGAGGAAATTAAAAGACATTGAGGAACAGATAGTAGAATATAGTTTACCGAATGTCACTATAATGTTATTATAATATATTATTCTTTAACTCTTTTAAATTACAGTGTTTCTTCGAAAACTTTTTCTTTTTGAGAAATTCCAAACCTAAAGCAGGATGACATCAGCCATCTTGGATTTTCACGCGTCAGACATGGTGACCCAATATTATGTTTATTATGGATGACCATGACTCAAAGCGTGATAAAATTCCTATACAAAAACTTTCCAAATGCTATTTCTTTACAACATTTACTTTAGAATTGACTTTTATACGCGCAATAATAATCCATGAAAAAATTAACTATGCAATGTAACTATGATATATGCAGAAAGAGAAACCTCCTGAGTTTGCCCAAACCCATCTTAACTGGGAACTATATTGAGCAAAGTTATAAAGATGTTACACTATACCATTTAGTTTTTGTTCTTCGTCCGTACGTGAACTATCACTGAATGTCAAAGATGGTTTCAGGTCTCTTTGTAACTGTCCGTCTTCCTCATTGCTCGCAAGCCAATGCTGACATGGAAACTCGTATGTAATTCCTTGCTCAGTTTTTACATTGACCTAATCAAGTATCAAAAACAGAAAGTTTTGGAAATCATCTCAGAGTGTCTTTTGGGACAAAAAAGAATATGTGAGATGACTATGACCAAGATGACAATCAAGATGACAAATCTAACATCAAACAACCACGCAGCTGGCGCGCACTTCACGACTAGTCAGATGCGATAGCCATTTTGGGGTATGACATCAAGTTGAGAACGTAAGTTCGACCTTTTTCAACCAATCATATCTCCATAACTGCTGTTAATTGACTTGCTATTTAGCTTCATTTCATGCCTCACAATGTCAACAGATGCGACATTAAGTCGCTTATAGCGTGCACTTTAGTGGGCCACCGAAGCAATCACCAAAAATCATGCTTTTAAAAGAACATGTTTTTGTTCCCCTTTCTCACAAAACATTGTTAATCACCCTACCAATCGGGAATCCGGAATTCGAATTGTTGTTAGCTTAGCAATCTCGAACCACGCAGTGCAACACACTTGCATGGTTGTGAAATGTGGAAAAGTGAGAGCCATATGGGAGAGAATATGAAATCCAGAAAATAAAATCCGAGATTTAGAGATTGGAATATGGATGCTGGATCCTGAAAGTGGAATATGTAACCCAAAGACATCCTGGGTTATCTCAGACAGAGTGAAGCCTGAATCATGAATACAGCATTTGTATGACAACGGCTGAGGAAACTACGAACTGTTATTTCACCTTATCAAGGAACCATCCTGCTCCAAGCCAGGTATTGTCATGACTGATTGTCAGTTTCTTCAAACGACCCAAATCCTTTGATGTTATCTTGAATACGTCTTTTCTAAATACAATCACATCTTGTTTTTACGTGCACAAAAATGATGCTCAACTGCTCAAACATCGGCAATAATCAAATAGCCAACTGAAAATACGAACTAAACTGCGAAATATATAATGAAACATTATACTCCGATAAAAGGTTCATCTCGGTTTCAAAATTTGAACAGAAGGTCCAAGGTGGATGTTTTACTCGGAGAATGTTTCGTTATATATTTTCTGCAATTATCGGCAGAAATGAATGCAAACGAAACTACTGTGCAAGCTGAGGTTGAGTTGTGTGAAGGTCAGTGAGAGCAATCCCTCCCCGACCAAGTGTTACTATATAGGACGAGAGATTGAGAGCCTGGAGTTGATGAATGATACCCAATTCCTGACCACTTACTGTCCTCTTTCGAAATCATTAGCTCCAACATGTTCCAGTACTTTCCATCCTGAATTGCCGTTGTCCCCGAACAATGTGACCCGCACATTGGAATCGGTGCCCGCACCAAATCTGTCGCCCGTGTATGTAGTTACCTCATATTTATATGCTGTTGGAAAATGGAGCAATATGAGATATAATAACTAGGACATATTATGTTTTAATACCCTCAAGCTCGTGCCATATCTCTTACCTGCCGAAAAATTCGCCACAAAACAAAGCAAAATTGTTAACCAGATTGTCATAGCGATTTGGTTCGAACCTTGGAATTGAAAGTAGAAACATTAACAATCATGAGTATTTTTCTATCGATTGCTTCACATTGCTAATGTCTTTTACTAAACTAGAATCAAGTGGGTATTTTACTGACGCCAGACCAATTTACTCAAAATTAATCAGGCAAAGTACTTGGGTTGCCGCGGTTATTTATCGTATATTAAACGTTGCCATGTTGTAAAACGTACATCCAGTGCAAATAAGGGATATTGACGAAATTCTTCATAAAAACTAGCCACTAATAACTTTACTAAGGATCTACATAAGATTTTGTGCTACATTTTACTATTGTCATGGAGAATCATGATTATTAAGAAGCTGTCAAGCAAGCATATAGAACACGTGGATAACCACCTCATATCCTTTGTAATGTTTAGTACTTCCTATAGGATAAATGTTTCTTCATTATAAACATCAAAAAATCTCTATAATATGGCATGCAACGAATAAAAAACAACAGGCACGACGTGCACATTGCTTCAATAATTATAAATAGTACATTACCTTTCGACTTTCAAAGTCATGTCTTGAACACGCTATAACGCTAGTCATGTAGACCAAGTCCCCCAATGAAATCTCTTATACGTTTTTTTACGATCATTTACTATCTAAAAAATCCGTCATGTTGGGATATGCCACTAGCTACAATATAATTTTCGCTCAGATATTAAATGTAATTCTACAAAGATGACCTGCGCAAATTCAAAATATACCAGCATGGCTTAATGGAGCCCTTTGTCTGCCCTTTTGTGCTGTACTCTAAACCATGAATATTTAATCGTTCGGCAAGTAGTTAAAGTCATTTCAATTCAACCACGGAGCAGCAAAGTAGTAGGAAAGCAAGTTAGATTAAAGATAAGCTTGCTCTTTATACCAAAATAAACAGTAATTTTAAAATACATACAGCGTAAAAAGGAAAATGTTCATGTTTCGTGTAGCAGCTGCAGATAATACTTGCTGTTGATATTCTAGCAACAATTCTACATTTTATTATTAAATTTGGGTAAAACGATCACTGCACTTCATTTCCAAGTGTAGTTTATTTTGCTACAACTTATCCTGGTTTGAACTCTGAACTGAGAAAAATGTTATCGTATACTGAAATTCAGGACTGCGCCAAATATGTTTATTAGCATACTTTTCTCATAAACTACGATAACAATCTCAGAGCTCGTCGATGACATTGGAAAACATTACAACACATATATACAGCTGCCCCAGCCCGGTAAGGCCTGCCGCGCAGGCTACCAGTCATATTTAACCCATAAGTAGACATGCTTCAAGTGGCAACAGCTTTTCGTATTTACAAATGAAATGTATTTTGTTGTAATTTTAATTTTACACGATAGTTCTATTTTATTCCATAACATCGCTGTGTTTATGTCGCCCAATGTGAATCCTGCAGCTCTTTGGATTCCAGATACCATTCACTAGATTCTGGAGCTCACTCGCCAGATTTCCGATTTCGGATCCGACTCAGTCCTATGTTACGGAACCCATTTCGTGAGTTACGAAACACAGTCCTAATTTGTTTTCCACGTTCCCAAGCTGACAACTCATTTCAGGATGCAGGATAAACTCACGCTGAGGAAATTAAAGGCATATTTATCAAGTCATTTGTTAATATATATATACAGCATTGAGACTTTCTCTGGATTTTTTGTCTTTAGCTGCAGTTGGTTATTTATACTACATAGAAGTGTTTTTTGACACGAGATCCGAAATACACTGCAGTAGAAAATAGTCCCAATTACGTACGCTCCACCGAGCTTGTAGAATACGCCATAACAGACTCCATTTAGCACAAAGCATCCATCTCGTGTTATTGTTGGTGGTTATTAGAGCATATTTTGAAATGGTTTCATATACTACTCGTGTTAATGCAGCCAGACGCTGCATAGTACACCTCACTAATAAAAAAAGTTGGTATAGTTCAAATGTACAACGTGCATTTCATTGCTTTTCCATCTATACTAAGGATTACATTAATCCCTTGTAAATATCTGGATGCTGTGTACAGATATACTTCACTTTCAGGTACTTGTAGACGTTTGGACAAAGTGGAGCGCCATTACGCAGTAACAATCCATCTTTGACAGCAATACTGCATTGATTCTCTCCGTTGCACAGATTTTTGACTTTTCCACTAATGATGTCCTCTTGTCCGCGGCAGTATGCCTCGAAAGGCAGCACGGGATGCTTGCACACATCGGTTTCTTCACGACCGTAAAATGCATCGACGACGACGATCTTGCTCGATCGATTCTTACATTTTATTGACAACTGCTTGCTCTCACATCCGTATACGGTTTTCTGAAATGAAACAGATGAGCTTGGAAATAAAACTAATTAATGTATTTTAGCCAGCGACACAATTTCAGGATATCGTTTAAAAACGACAGACCGTTGCTGTCAGAATCCAGATTATTTTAATATCGATTATTAAAATATATCAATTATAGGAAATATATCTATGAATTTACCAGTCCCTCCTTGGTTGGATCAGGTATGTTGGAACGACGTCCGTTCATTTGCGTGCCGCCGGCATTGTAATTGTACTGTGGTGAATTAGCTGTCTGTTCCCAAGGCAACGGGGAAAGCTCTGCGTTGCTACAGCAACTGAGTGTACAACGAGGAGAACATATGGGATTGCAACGACCAGGACAGGACATAATCTCTTCCGGTGCTGGGGGTCCCACTGGATTTAGAAATCCTTGCAAATCTGAGAAAAGAACGAAACTTTAAATGAAAAGAAATCCCTTTTCCTGCCTTTGACAAGTAAATAACATCGCCACAAGGTCGACTACAGTTAAAACACAAAATGTTACTTTCCTATACAAAAATTGTCGGAGCATTGCAAATATCACGGTTGTGATGATGATTTATATCAATCTACCTTTTGGGTCATAAGCCAATGCCAGGCTCATGATTGCACAACCAAGCAATAACCCAACTGGGTTTTTCAGGAACATTTTTTCAGTCTGAAAAAAATTATAAACAAAATAGTGTTATATAATTACAATTAATAACCATACATCGATTTAATGTTTTATCGTGACTAATTTCCAGTATAGTACTAAATTAGCTGACAAGGATGTACTCAAAATCTTAAAATCAAAATCTTTCAAGCGAGCGCCCTCGACATGTTTATATTCCGTTGGAATTAGTTTACACTGCAACATAATTTTACCAAATACCAAAACTATATAAATATAATTACCTGTTAGTACAAGTATTACAATATTGTTATAATATAATACAAAACACACAAATGAGCGAAGCTTGTGGTCGTAATTATTTGACATTTTATACAATATCGAAACACAATTATTTCAACTAATCCTAAAATACTCCTGCTCATTTTTATGAAATTTGTATACACTTGAATAAAATATTTAGGAAGGAAATATTTATTTACCGTCGAGCTCAAAAAAATGCATTCATAAATGACAATCGAAAATGCTCGTTCGTACATTAGATTAATACTTTCCTACCTTTTAGGCGATTGATAATCTGTCGATATTCTTATCCTAAATGACCATTTTATAAACAAAAAAATATTGTAATGTTGACTTTCTTTCGAGCCTTTCGTCAATAATTAACGAAAATCATGTCGACCCTTACGTCATAACAAGCAGGTAGCTACCACAAAGATTGGCGGGAAAATCCAAAACAATTTATTTAGTTTTTGCGCTGAGTTTTGAGCTACAAGAGCAACTGCCCTTTCCTTAATAATACGTAACATTAATCTGTTCATTTCAATTGTATTTTTGGATATCTTAAATTTAAGTTAAGATATCGCCTGCATTCTTACGGTACCGATCTACGAGGATGCATCGTATTCAATTTGTCTAAAGCAGACACGTTCACGTGGGATTCATAATTTTACATGCCTAAAAAATCCTTGTTGACTTTTTGTATCCTCCAAAAACTTTCGGAGGCACCATTTTCCATGAACTTTGTTAGCTTCTCACTCGGCCATAGAGAAAACTGATAACCAACCATAGCAACGGGCCTATATGGCGTATAAAGAAACAGAGTCCAGGTACCTTGCCAAAGGTAAAGTCGTTTAGTTAAGAAGGTGGGAGAATGCCCCATCATCTTTAAAGTACTAGCTACATGGCCGCCAGCTCTGAACTGCAGTCTATGTCGTCTTGGAAGGCGGTTCTTCAATAGAGGCGACCGCTGCTGTACACACGTTTACGCTGAAGTTTGTGAAATCTTGCGCGATGGGAACACCTGAGAACGCCATTCTTCTCGAAACGAGAAATACTAGCAGATAGTTGGAACTTGGAAGAGATATAATATATCCAATATCATTCAGTGTTTTCCTTTTGATTTCTAAAAAAATAAAAATAGGAATCGAAGCAGAGTTTTTTTTAATATCTTTAACGAGCTTTACTGTATTTATAAATCAAGATATAAACAAGACAGGTGTTCTCAACCCTAACCCTATATAACCGGGAACGCTAACTCTGCCGCCATCTTTGAAGCCCCAAAGGCGATGATTTTGCAGGTTGCCCCAGTCCCTTTTGCCAAAATCGCGTCGAAAATATAGTTTAAAAATTGATAAATGTAGTCATTTTCGCTTTGAATTTCCATGTATATAGAACTAGGACCAGAAAACTTTAAATTAGTGCGGCAATACAAATGAAAAATGCCCAGACAACAACAAAATATCGCATTAAGATGAAATTTACGATAAAACCGCGCTGAAAATGTTGTTTAAACTGAAGCTTCTTTGATAACGAAATGTTTAAAACATTTTTGAAAAAGGTTCCTTGGTGGGTTTAATTTGTTAACCCTTTGACAGCAAGCAGCAGTTTAGTATTTTACGCCAGACGATTTTACTCGTCAACCCGGAAGAGCTCGCCGGCAATGGTTTAATTTCTCTTCTGGTCTGGAAGGAAAGGCTTTAATCGCTTCCTTTGTTGAATAGTATAGCTGTCATATTGGAGATGGTATAGTTGTTCGTTGATTTCCAACAGTTCCTTTACCGAATCATTTGGGGAGGTTTTCAATACATTACGCAGTACACTTTGAAATATAGAACTTTGTTTACAGATCCAGGGATTTTGTTGAGACCAAATTTGTTTCGACCTAGAAATACGTTGCCTAGTGTTCCCAAGACAAGTATGTTTAACCATTTTCTGATGAATTTGTTTATAAGAAATTGACATTTTCAACCACCCAAACGCGAAAAGGTGGTAAATTGCCAAATAATGTGTGAATAATAGCTGACGTTTCGAGTAAGCTATCAGCTTTTGGCTTGTAATTTACACCGCCTACGGAACACCACAACTTTTTTGTTTTCAACCACCCATGTTCACAGTTCCATTTGTTCACAGTAAATTGCCAGGATATTTTGGTAATAAGTAACGATTATAACGAGAGAAGTTTATTTCTTGGATGGAGGGTCTTCTCGTCTATGTCAATTAAAAAAGTTCAGATTTGTGGTCTTTTATCTGACATATTAAAGTTAAATTATCGTCCTTTGATCGAGGATCCTGTACCAATTAATGGTGTTACTTGCTTGTTGATTATTAGCTCTAGCAGCTGTTGAACTGATTTCGTTATTCGTTTCTTTAATTCCAGATGTGCTACATTTCTCAACTATTGCTAATCATGTGGGACGCTATTCGTTGGATGAACGTGTAGTTAAAACACACATTGAATAGGAGTGGGCCTGGACAACCATCCTCCTTGTAAAACACTACGGCCGACAAGGAGAACGGCGTGTGAAATTCAGACGTGATAATGGGCCTTATGCGGGTTTTCCCTGTGGACATTGTGTTTACCACCATGCCTCACTTTGGTGTTAAGAGCACATA
>JAOTOK010114174.1:0-13933 GCA_025770025.1 Virgularia gustaviana | reverse complement strand
TAGCGTAAAGCCTGAAATAGGGTCCCAGCAAACTAAGCCTAATGTGTCCCCCCTCCTTAAGTCCAGGTGACTCTTTGTGTCAGAGTATAATTTTTAATGAACAGATCATGAGAAAATTGCATGGTTTTTGAGCGATTTTACTGCAGTGAAGTGTAACACCATGCATATGGCATCCATCGGTCGAAAACAGCAGATTTTAGTAAAAAGTGGGTAACTGAGTAACAAAATCCTTTACCAGCCGACAATTTCAAGTATGACAAAAAACAAACTCGGAAAATAAACATCTTGATATTAACTTGATAGTCAAGAAAAAGGAGACAATATTGTATTTTGGATTACAAACTGAAATACCATTTTGCGATATCCATACAGCAGAGACTAAAAATCGCTATAATTCTGCTGTTACCAGAACGATATTTCTCAACAACAATGTCTGAAGCAGAATGGTGGAGAACTATCAAACATGTAAAGAGGTGCTCACGAAGTACTTCATTAGAGAGAGCGCCAAAGCTCTTCACCTCGACGCTTGTCTTACTGCCGTACTGCCGCTACCAGTACTTTTTAACGATATGAAGTTTAAGTTTTAAGTTTTTAGTTAAGATAAACTTATTTTACGTTGCGAATATGGTTTAAGTTAAAGTTACCATTTAGAGATATTATAGATCGTCGTGGTGGAATGATACGAGATGAAAACGTAAGACCATCACATGATGCACGTGGTGTTCGTTCTTGAGTTTCTTTAGGCGACCCACCAGAAGTATGAGTGTGTGACGATGAATGCGTGATGTTGATGGAGGTTGCATCTCGAGGGGTGATGGGCACAGTGGCGACTAACGCCGCAGATGTGATTCCACTTTGAATGCCACTTTCAGCTGAAGCGTAAATTTTACTTGAAGTCAGTATACTCTATGCTTATATATATCACACATGATACAGGGTGACCCCCCTGACCAAAAATGAAACGAAAATTGGAAATTGGTTCTATTATTGAGCATGTATTGCCAAATTGGACCAATCCGGCCGGAGGTAGCGTTCCAGCTCTTATAGAGGTCAATGGGGAGCGCTAAATATTATTTTGTTCCGTCATGTTAAGACCTATTGGCACCCCGCTGCCAAAATATTTGGTCCGTTTTCCACTTCTACCTTAAGCCTGTTTTCCACCGTATCGCACAGTACCATAGCGATTTCTTATCTGTGATAGTAATTAATCTAGCTTTGATGGTCATGAATGGTCGTGATTGTTTATGAGCACGAGAGAAAGACTAATGGAGTGGCGGATTTGCCACCGGCCCTAGGGTTTCACCTGCCCAAAAAATCGAGAGAAAACTGAAAAGTATAGCCGGTAAACTGATAATCGACTTAAAAATATATAACTTATTGGCTGGCCATGAGCAACAAATAATGAAACATTACTGACATTAGAATACAGTATCGGGCCTTCGATCGCGCCGGCCTTGTTTGTTAATTGTGAAGTAAAATACTTGATGTAATATACTGTTCATATTTTGTAAGCCGCGACAGGCTATTATGGAAACTTTGCCACATGCGGCTGGAAAGGTTAATCCGGCCCTGAACTAATGACTATCACACAAAAGAAATCACTACCGTACGGTGTGACATGGTACGGTAAGGGCCGGTTTGCATGATTTGACGTTTGTCATTTTGGTGGATGTAATGAAGTCGGATGGTTAATGTCGCGTATGTGATCAGCCTGAGGCCGCTAAAGTGGAGAATGGAAAACGGATTCGAAATCTGAGAGAAAGAAAATGGAAACCACCATCATAACTGCCTCAACTGTATAGGTTGCTTGCCGGAATAGGTTTCACATGAGTGCATATAACGAGCACATAATAATGATCTACATAATATGAAGACAGATTGCACCACTTTATCATTCAAATTAGTGTTCAAATTGTTGTTCAAATTTGACAATTCCCATGCGTGAAGAGGACAGAACACATTAGTAATTACCCTTCTGTGTAGATCGTTATGTTGTGATCGATCTAAAACAGAGCATAGGGGAGTTTTGATGTACATTCAGTATAGTCGAGACTCTTCTAGTTTCTAGACTTCTTCGTTTAGCCAAACATTTTCATTATTAAAGAGGTGTCTTAACAAAGATCAAGTTAAAAAACGCTTTGCGCACGAACACAGATTATTCACATTTTAACTGATTTTGCTTAAAATTAATACAAATGTCTAATATTACAAACAAATTATCTGTGCGAGGGCCTGCAAGCAAATTCTAAAAATATTTATTACGTTACGCAAAATTAATGAATAATTTAACGCGTGCTTAATTACATATTTTATGCAAATTGCTGCTGATTATTCATAAATCAATAAATAATAAAGCGGAAATTAGGGAATACGCCAAGGTTTTTAGGCCAAGTGTTTGACGACACACACACATATGTCCCCTATTTTACGTAGCTTTTCCAATTTAAATTTGGGGTTTATAACTTAGTACAATGACTTATATTGTTGAATACAGCTGTGGCAAGTTGTACAAACGCTGGACTGTACAAACATAACTACAACAATTATTAATGTGGCAGCTTTGATTGGTCACTCCCGGTCACGTGATGTTTATTATATTTTTCCATTTCACGAGCATGCATTTTTGTAGCCTGCGTAGCAAGCGTATCCGTGGGGTTTTATAAAAATTAAGTGAAATAACCACCGTGAAATCAAAGTAAAATTTTTACCTGGTGAAATGGGTGAAATTGCAGTGATTACGCGGCCAGGAAAATAGGTTCTTTTCCACTTAATTTTTTTACAAAACCCCACGGAAACGCTTGGTACACAGGCTAGCATTTTTGCACTCTACCAAATTACTTTGTACTATTGCACGCTTGTCTATTACTAAAGAGCAGAGTACTGGGTTCAAGTTGTGAATGCAAAGCATGTTGGGGATGTTTGGAAGGACATTGACAAAACACTTGTCCTTCCAAACATTCCCAACATGCTTTGTAACCCAACTCGAACCCAGTACTTAGCTCCTTTTGAAAATGTTGTAATTGGTGACGTCGGCGATGTAAGATGTCCTTTTAGCGGATGAAGTTCAATTGAGCAGAAAGACACAAAATGGCGGGAATAAGCAGTAAACACTTGTTTCGGAAGACGACTCTTCGCTACTTTTAGAAGATATGGATGCCAAAAACACGAAAAAACAAATAATGTTTAGTTTAAATCGTATGAACACCTTTGCATCTTTGCCAAGCGTAAATGTGGAGATTATGGGCGACATTGTTATATGCCAAATAAAACGAATATAATACTACGTCAATTGTTTAAGTGTTTTATTGTGGTGTTATTAAAACAAATAATAAATGTTTTTATTCGTGCAATAGTAAGAAAATTTTCACTCGGTGAAAGATGAAATGACTTAGCCTCCTCCGCAGGCATCTCTTACTAGAAATGACTCGGCTATCACCTCGTTGAATAGAACATTCCATCTTTCGCCTTGTGAAAATAATCTTACCATTGCACTCATAAACATTCGTTATTTGTACGTGACGCTAACGAGATTTCCATCTCTTTCTCACCGCTCAAACAAAAACATTGTAATGTTGTTTTTCACATCAATTCCATAAATAAATTTTATAAGCACGAGGTCTTCTGGTTTCTGTCCACCGCGTTTAATATTGGAATAATTATATAATATAAAAACAAGATCTCTGGTAATTTTATAGAGATATAATAAAGCCTGTTTATGCTTTGCATTTTTGATTAGCGTTACGAGAAAAATATGTTGTTGGCCTATTAGCGTTTTGAAGATGAATTAAATATTGAATTCCAATGGTAATTAGCGGTTTATTGGACTTTTCCTTCTTTTTGATCCATGTGAGCTTGACTACACTGCATACAAATGTGTCGAACCTGAGAAAATTCTGTCCAGTGCAATTTTTTTAGTCTGCACAAACAGGGTTTGCAGATTAAAAAAATACACTAGACAGAACTGGTCCGGTTCTGTGGAATAGTTTACCAACTCGATTAAAACTGCTCGATTAAAACTGCTCCAACTCCAGTAAATAGATTTAAAAACTCTTTAAGGACTTTGGACTCTTAAATTTTAGAACAAGTTGTAAATAGTTTGTACATAGTTTTCTTAATAGTTTTGTTCAATTACTTGTAAATAATTTTAGAAATTTTGCAATTTTTTTTAAATATTTTTAGTGAAACGGCCTGCATGTAAAGCAATTTTTGGAAATTGATGCAGCCACCGTTTTCAAATAAAGTTTCTATCTATCTATCTAACTATTGGCACCCCACTGCCGAAATATTTGGGCCGTTTTCCACCTCTACCGTATCGCACCGTACCATAGCGATTCCTTATCGTTAATTAGAACTTTTTCAAATTCCTCAATGTACAATTGTCTGTTGAAATTTCGCAAGTGAGCTTAAGTACGTTCCATTGATGGAGGGGGACTTTATTTTTAGTGAAGGACGGGTACACTTTAAGGAGGACCCTCCGCAGTGTCGATGATCCAATCAGTTAGAGGACACCCGCGATATTATACAGTGTAGGGTACATACCAAGTTTGTCCACCATTCCGTCTGACTGATGCAAACTTGTTATTGCCACATTATTGATTGGCATTTGTTTGCAGAATGTTGAGAAAAGATGCTGACACAGATCATCGCTGATATCATTCCCAAGATACGCGTTCATAAATAGTTTGAAACCTTCATAATTCATCGGCTAAATTTTTGAAAGAAATATAAAGAATGTTAGTGGCAGTTATAGCAAATTTAATACAGATGGCCACACTATTTAAGGCCACGTCTACATTTTTATTTGTCAATGGAAATATGCTAGAACATATGCAAGGTTTAGCTCTCGAGAATTCGAAAATACTCATACGAAACTGCATACATAACATACCTCTTCGGGTTTATACTGCGAATACTCCCCATCGCGAAATTGTTTGAGCACATCTTTCAACCTCTTCTTAGAGTCTGGTTTAATTTCAAAATACATTTTAATAAAAATTTGATTAAATTAATTCAACAAATTGTAAAATAATTATTTCTATTGAAAAATTATAATGAAAATTTGATTAACCACATTTTAACAATATACGACATTGTTATTCTTAATAACTTCATTACACGTTTTTCCGCTACCTATTTAAGTATGATTTATCTAACTGGAAGACATATTGGATTTAATAACAGACAGCCGATTATAAACAAACATTGTGGCAGGTTTGAAGCGATCTTCTAGCGGTCACCCTTCAGATCAAGAGGCTCAGGTTCAATTCCTAGCATGTGAGCACTTGTTTTGTACCACTCTACTCTAAAACACTCTGAACTGGGTTAACTGGGTTAATTGTCCACCCAGCACATCCTCGTTAAAAAATTCAACTTTTAACTTTGTTGGTGAAAATTATAAAAATTAAACCATGATTTCGTTTTTCAACCAGGAAATATACCGAATTTTGACCAAGAAAGACGTTAATTCAACCTTGCAGGAAGTGTTAGGTAGATAATTGACCAAGTTTCTGATTAAGTTTAAACAGAGATAGTTTGTTGCACGTGAACTTCTTTGAAGTACATTTTTACCTCCTACCCAAGCGGAGATTGATGTCGGGGGGGGGATTACAGCAAACTAAAAGGTTCATCTACTATTAGTACCCTGATTTATACGCAGCACTATATGCATAACGAAAGAAAATCTCGAAAAATTTATACCTTGCACATACAAGGTAATTCCGGCTTTAAACGGATATCGCATTCACAAATACGAATTGAATATAAGTTTATCAATAAGCATTTGAAATTATTTTGTGTAAGTTGTATCATAATAACTGTCTACCTTTTACGCTGATCAAAATTGAAATAATATTTTATATAACACAATTAGAGTTAGAAGATGACTGTGGCCACCAGTTCAAAGGCTCTAAGGTTTTGGCGGTAGCATACAAAACCGATGAGGATGTTATCAGATTACTGTGGGACCTCAAGTTATTTATTGATGCTTATCGATTCCACAAATAATTAAAGGTAGTTTTAGATCGACGGCGACGCGGTGACCGACAAGGAGAATCGACATTTTTTATTAGAGTTTGGGACTTTAGTAAATGGTTATGAAATTTTGCATTGGTTGAAGCCAATGTTGAACCTAGACCTTGCATCATGCGATTTATGTCGTCCCAACAATAGTGAACTGCACTCAGTGGAAGTGGCATTGTGGGTCAAGATGGCGTCAGTAAGTCTCGTAGGGTATTAAATTATTCATTTTCTTCCTTTTGGAGCACTAATTTCATTGATCAAACTGCCTAAATAAGGTTCCCATTTGGGCGACGTTCAATCTAAGTCAAAGGTGGTCTCATGCGTTAAATAACTTTAGACGGTATTTCTAACAATAGAACGACCGCACATATATTTTCACTGTCAAAATGCAATCGACCAATGACAAGATTTCCATTGGTGAAATCTTCTATCAAACGTTAACATGTAATTCTGTTGTTAACCCTTTGGCAGCAACCAGCAGTCTTTAGTATTTCACTCTGGCTAACGCCAGACGATTTGACTCGTCAATGGGGAAGGCCTCTCTGACAATGGGTTAATTAAATAGATTTAATAGTGCCAGAGGAACGCTTATAAGACGAAAAAAATGTCCTTGTAGTTGAAATTGCTAAAATTTGAAAGCATATAGTAGAGCAACTTCTTATATGAGACATGTTAAATGATTAGTGTTTTGGGAGGTCGTTCTATATTTGAACAATTCTTAGATTGAAAAATCAGACATTCTGTGTCTACTACAGTATAATGAAAGATTGCGTAACAGAAATTGCTTGTCCGTAGTAACCAAAATACCTCAAAAATAAAAGCAACTAAACGAGAAACCAAAAACACTATAGAAAACCATAGTCCAGAAAACACAATACAAAATTTCGTTTTCTAGTCACTTCAAAGCTAGCACCGCCAACAGTGAATCTTCAAAATGACGTCCACTCGTAATAAACCAAAATGTTGTTTACAGCATATTTATAGGGCCGTCGCGAGGGTTTTGCGGCAGGGGGGCGAGGACAAAATTTTCCGACAAAATGGGCGAGACAACAACGAATTATCCGACAACGTGGGTGTGGTTATTGTACTTTTTCTACATTTCAGTCATATATTATTTTCATAATAAAATAGAAGTTAAAAAGGTACTTGTCAATTTACATTTGGGATTACATACATTTTCCTGCTAACCAAGAGGGGCAAATTTTCCGACAAAGTCCGTTTTTCCCGACTAGACAATTTCGGGGGGGGCGTCACGCCCCACTCCCCCCCCCCAGCGACGGCCCTGCATATTTATGATAGCGACGTATAGCTGCTAACCGAATGTTTCGCACTCTTTTGCTATACAGGGTGCATCAAAAAACCGGAAGATCTCTCGATAAATATTTAATACGAACGTTTGAGGTGAACACACTCTGCTTTTGTTAGTTGAGGCTTCCAAAAAAATATTTTCAGAGCTGTTTGCTTTTCAAGATAAAACAACTGTATTCTTTACAGAAACCTTATGCCTGGTATTAAAAATCGAAAATTTGCCTTCGGCATCTAGAAAGGATCACTTCTCTACGGCATCCTTTAATTGTTTCTTTGGTACGAGTAGGAAGCTCCTATATATAAGGGACCATTCGTAAGAAAGAGGAATAATACAACTTTAAAACGATACTATAAATAAATAACAATTCGAAACTATAAACAGTTTTTTTGATAAACACATTGCAATTTCTAGGAGGACTCCGAGGGTTAATAACTAGCGCTGTCTAGCATACCAGCCGAGGTCAAAGGTATACAGTCTGTCTTATATATCAATGTGGAGAAGGTTACTAACAACGTTTTAGAATTTTCAAATACTTTAATTCGAGATTCCACAAGAGTTTCGGACAAATTCAACTTCATTATTTATTCAAGACACATAACACAGTAAATTATAAATGAACTGACTTAACAATGATATATATATAGTACAGTATATGTTATTTGCCGGTTTGAAAGTCCGTATGGAGGCATATTTTCCGAGGTCGCATATATATTATTTGCCGGTTTGAAGGTCCGTATATGGAGGTATATTTGCCGAGGTAGCAAAAAGAGACCGAGTGTGGCAGCTCGTTTAACGAGAGCCTAAATCTTCATTTAATGCATTGGTATAGTTAGTATTAGATCATACCCCACCCGATGTGTCTCTAGACAATCCTATACTCCTGTATTTTCAGAAGTGAGTAAACATCCCGTTTCCAGAAGCACAACGCGACATCGAGCATTATTATGCTGTATGTGATGTATATTTGCTTATGAGGCTAGCACCGCATCACACGTCAATGGTTGAGTATTGTGGGTTGAACAAGTGTTCGGTAAATACTACTCCATGCATCTACTCTATTTTAGTGAATAATTGATAAAGCAACATAAGTAGATCGCTGGCGATTGCCACAGCTATACATGAGTAATGCTTATGAAAATTACATGAAATTCTGAACCGGCGGTTTATGGTGCTGTCTAGTTGCAACATCGGTGCAAGTGAATCGTACGTTGCCGTTGGTTGAAATGTCCAGAACAGGGCTCTAAGGTTCGCCCAAATGAGGACGAAAGTCGAGGAGAGTTGAGAAAGGACTCTCGCGCAACCCATCAACTAAGTGGGCATGTTCAAATTTTAACGAGAGTCGAAAGGAAGTTTTCCGGCGAATGCTCTTCAACTGTCTTTCTAGCGGTTTGACCAAGACTTAAGAATCTTATATTTAGTGATATGCAGACGCGATGAAATTAACTTAAGTGATACATTGGGCCGTAATTGCTGCAGAAATGTTCAATTTCTAACGGTTTTCATGTTACTGTAAATCATTATACTCTAGAAGTCTCTTTTGTCATAGTTAATCATGCGATAGGAACATTACGTAACAATCCTAAGCCCCTATTTTTAAGTTCCAATAACGAAGTACATAAAAAGGGAAAGGAGGACAAGCCAGCTCATGGAAGATCTAAGCTTTACCAACCATATACTTCTTAAAATCACAGATTACAGTATTTTTTTGACTATTTATATATAAAAAAATACATATCCACAACTAACCACATGCAGTTGGCGGTAACGTCGTTGTTCGACAAAAACAATACAAAAGGAGGGCAACACGAGATATTTGCTTTACTTACGGACCGATAAACGTCGGAACGTATAAGAAGTTTAAGATGTGTAAAAACAAAACTTTTCCGGCATATACCGTAGGTGATGTCAAACTAACCACTTGACTGCATGTTGACACAATGGAGATGTGCATCGGTTGGATATTGACGTAAAAATATTCCAACATGATACGACATTGAAAGGAGATAATAATCTGATGACCAGAACTAAAAGACGTGTATATATTATTATTGGAACTGGAGTAAAAGAAAACCTGATAAAATACACAACACGACATACCACACTTTTAATAGCCTACTGTTTTTTTTTATTTTCAGGGCATCACTCATGAAACGAACACCTCAAGCACCTGGCTACGTCTAGTAACCAGTGACTACACCTAGTAACCAGTTAGTACACCACCTAGTAACTGGTTACCACACCTAGTAACCAGTTACTAAGTAACCATTTACTACACTTAGTAACCAGTTACATGTATTACACCAAACCAATTACTACAATAAACTGGTTACTACACCGGACTAGTTACCATACCAGACCTAACCAGTCTCTACATCTCACCGGTTATTATACCAGACCTAACCAGTTACTACACCTAACCAGTTACTATACAGCTAACCAGTTTAAGTATACCTAACCTGTTACTACACCTAACCAGTCACTATTAACTAAACAGTTACTCCATCTAACCAGTTACTACACCTACATGTATTTTGTCCGTGTTTTATGTGCACGCCATGTCATCACCATGCCATCCTGGATAGGATGGCCAGCACTTTTTATTGTGAAAAAGTAGGTAAAAACTGCTCACCACTCTCCCCTGGATGGCATCAGCACTTAGAATGTTCTTGGACTGACAAGTCAGAGATTAACAGGTATATTCGGTGACTACACAGTACACATAGCCAGTTGACTAGAAATACCCAGTTGACTGCAGGTAGCCAGTTGACTGGATATAGCCAGTAACTCAGTAAGTGCGGTTATAAGCCTTGGCTTCAACTCATCTAATAACACTTTCCTCAGGGTCTTTGAACTTGATAATTCCATACATACAATCACAACAGCCTTGCCCAATAATTGTTTATAATAAATGGTCAACCACAATAAAATGAATTGAATCAAACTGAATGCAATTAAGTACAGTATGGGTTGCAATGCTTCCACACTGGTAACCATCTTTCGTTTATATAATATCTAAACAAGTCAAGACAACCCAACAAGGTAGTTTAAATTTATACTCTGAAATAGTCGTTTCAACTAGTACTCTAAAGGACTAATCATTTTCCTCAATTCAACCAATCATGGCACGTTGTGAGTCCCCCCCCTGTTACACATTTCCTTCTCAGTCCACTAAAACAAGGGCATAAGGGAGCTTCTATGTCCCACCCAGTTAACTGCACACATGCAGCCAGTTGACCACAGTGTGACTGAATTAGCCCTGGCCCCTAGCAATTTCACAAATTCTTCTGAATGGAAATTGTTGTCAGCCTTTTGTATTTGTCAAAGTGTAACGACTTTTACGGACTTTCTAGGACATTAGAAACAAAAATTGGAAAACATTTCCAAAAATTTGACTGACTTCTACAGGGAGTTTGTAGCAACAAAGGCATATGTAACCCCAGCTATGCATGGGTTTAGTTTCTCCATTGTGTGTTCTTCGATCTATTAGCCCCTTAATCCCAGACTACTGAGCAAAATAGCCAAGCATTGCAGAAACCATATTAAATAGGTCAGGTACAACTAGATAAGATACCACTATCAGATGCATTTTCAAAGTTAAAAGAAAAAAGCTGGTGAAGTGTTTTGTTCCATTCAATATTGTTGTTCAAAAATCACCTGCTCTATACCAGTAATTAAAACAGCAGTGACATTTATTATTTATCACAAGGGAGATAAATTGCAGCAACACATTCTTGATGTATTTAAAAAAAAAAAACTTGCCTCATAGTAGCAGATAGTACAGTGTATTCTATGCAGTATCCATTTAGTTATAGAAGAACTGCAAAAATATTATTGACTGATTAAGTTATACTTTTCTAAATTTCTGTAATTTCCAGAATTTATCCAGTTTATCTAGTAGGAATTCTCATTAGCAACTGTACTATTTGTCTATCTATGGTGCAGTCAATAGTGGATTTGCTGCATAGTATCTTGGGGCTGGCATAGCATGTTTTTGAGCTATCTCATTGCATATGTTTTTTAAAGTTATTAATAATCATTGGAGGTCTATTTGAAAAGGAGTATGCAAATAGTGTGGTTGTGTCTGTTTACAACCAGTACCGAAAATTAAATAACCATGGGGCAATACTGTCGCCACACTAACTAATGCCTTTTGAGATTTTATTCACAGAGAAACTGTTGGAAATTGAAAAACGATTGCTGTCGAAATTGGAATAATGAAGTGACTTTTCGTGCGAAGATGGCATGTGTGAACTAGGACACATTGCGTACGACAAGTATTAATCACTGGTGTAGTATATCCACTTGCCAGTGTAACATGATTCTCGCGCGCACATTTGACTGGCTACCCGAGAGGGATATCCGATATAGTAAACTGAAACCAGAAGGAAATTTAAACCCCGTTCAGCAGAGCGACAACAACGTTCTAAAAAACAGCTGTCATTTAGTATTTGGTGAGAAAATGCTCACCGAAAATACTAATAACTAATTCATGGCATAAGTGGGGTCGTGCTTTTCCACATGCATAAATTACTTGAAAAAATATCGCAAAAACCCAATAGAGTTTGACTCATACAAGTTGTACTGCATTGTATTCTGCTTACTCACAAAATAATAATCCGGTGTGATGTATCAATCATTTGTCTCTATGATTTTATCGCGAAGTTAACGTAGGCCAGCGAGATGAATTGAAATGCGCCGACATTATTGCTGCACTGATGTAAACAAAAGCGTTTCCCGAGTGCGGTATTCTTGCCAACTTCGCCTACATGACAAAACAGCGGGTTGGATGAAACGCGTTGTTTTTGATAGCTGAGTGAGCTACTGATCACGATCTGTTCAATCTAACCGCAACATGCAACAACTGTACCACATCTTGGTGCCTCCGATAAAACTAGGAGTTAAACACCTTATGCATGACAAGTGAGACACGATCGAATCGCCGGCAAAATAACACTATTTCGTATCTTCGTTCACGACAATCATATATATGCACACGATTGACAAGGTTGAAACCGAGACCCAAAAATACATAGAGTATTCCTGAGATCTGACAGTGACAAATAACACTCTGAGACGACATCTGTGCTTCGAACAAGAGGAAATTCTCAAATCAGCAGACAGATGCAGAAATATGAAAAACTTACATTTTGTGTACGCTTGAAGCTGTTCGAACTCCTCTGGAGATAAAGAATCCCATATGCTTCTTGCTCGGTTCAGTGGAGGGGTAGCAGTGGCCATCTTAATGCACCGATGGGTTGTTCAGTTGTGGCCAAAAGCGGTCATGTTATTGCCCAATAGTCTAGCCTGTAAAGAAAATTGCAAAGACGTCGTGTATCCCCTTCGATTACTTTCACCTGGCCATAGTAGTAGGTCATTATAGTTGTAAATGAAATTTGATTTCTTTGACATAATTTACATACAAGCACACAACAAGCATCTTGCTAATGCTAGCTTGTTCACCGCCAATACTTCATGTAATATTAACAAAGCTGTCAATTTGCAATTATATAAACCACGCATCGTTCACGATCGAAGTTTCAATATAAAAAATCAGTTGACAAATTTCGGTATTAAGCTTCAAATATATAAACGAGAATTGCTAATAGAGATGAGAATATGCGCTTCGATTTCCAAAATGCATATAAACAAACTAAAGTAAATGGTGCCCTACGCTTGATACGTTGCATGTGATGTGATCACACCCAAAGCCAACGGCTGTTGACTATAATATAGTAGTTGTAAGCTAAAAATCTGAAAACCACGAAGCGATCACACTATCAAGTCTATCAAGTAATTATAAATGGTCCTCGAATGTTTTTTCCAAACAATCTTAATGTTTTATAAACAATGTTTCACAAAATTCTGATTTTTGCAGCACAAAAAATGTCTGCTATAATTGTCACGACACAGCCATTCTAGCTATGGTTATGGTACTTACTGACTCACAGCAAGTCTCTCACCAGACGTTTTTTAGGTCTCTCTGTCAGTAATTTCCCCTGCCTTTTGTAATGGGGGCGAACCGGGGCAAAAGTGCCTTTTTAATTAAGACGTAGAAATGAGTTTATGTAAGAATTTCAATGTTGGACTGTTTTTCACGCATTATAAAGTTCGGCATATCTTGATATAATTGTCTATTTTGGAAAAGTGTTATTACAACTGATTTAAAGTTTAAATAGCAGTATGACCACCCTGAGCTAGCTATAACGTACAGTACACTGACGCATCAGCGTCCTCAGTCTGCGAGTTTTATCATGTCTATTAGTACCACAATTAATCGTTCACAAATAATCAATTAATTGTTCGTTATTTACATAGTACCTTTATTTATTTAGCTTTGTTGAGTTGTAAATTAAAGTCAATAATATACATCTTCAAAATTTGAACTGCCAAAATCTGGACTTGACAGAAGTATAATTGTGCGATAGTACTAGCAGGGAGTGCCCTTTGTCAAAGTTCGCCCCTCCCCCTGCCCTTATAGTTGTTCTGGCGTTCATGGGGAAAGAAAGAAGTGGGAATCTCTCGCTTCTCCACTTAAAGGGCATGTCCAGTCGGTTCTGCGCATGTGCAGCTAGGGGTCCCCAGATGTAAACATTCGCCCGAATTTGA
>JAOTOK010114063.1:0-13935 GCA_025770025.1 Virgularia gustaviana | reverse complement strand
CTCGACATGAGAGGAAATGAATAATGAACACGAGGGAAACCTTAGCTTGGGCTTACCATAGGTAGCCCAAGCAATTATTCAACAGGCTGATTATTTATTTGTACCCAGAATTTTATCATTCCCTCCAGTCCTCAATATTTGGCTTTGCAGATGTACGCATGTTCATGAGTCATGGCACGTCCAACAGTTATTCGTGATCGGTAAACTTCGCTAACCTTTGGTTATTAGTGATTTCTTTACCGCTGAGAGGCACATTGAAGTCGACTCTGTAGAATACAAATAATATATTAAAAGAGGGAAAGTCTATATAATAATAATTTTATCATCATATTCATTGAATTTGATGGTATTCAAATCAATATTTTATTGTCCGATTTATGCAATAGTGTAATAGATGTGTTTTCCGAAAATTTTCCAAGCATAGAGAATATGCATGTAAGAACATAAAATATATATACATTACCTTATCAAAACTCGTTTGCCTTTCACATCAACAGACGAAAGACCAAGCTTGTGCAAAGACATATTGGTAAACTTCAATTTCTGCACCAAATGAACCACCTCAAAATTTGACAGAACAACTCGAATGACTCGTTCCCGCGTGTCGTGGTTCCCGCGCGTGATGCCAACGAACATTTGAGTCAACTCACGTGGAGAATTTCACCAAATTATATAGTTTTCTATCTTTCTTTTTTTTGTCTTTTTATACCATTTGACAATAGGTCTAATAGTTATTTTCAAGTGTTCTTGAAAGAATGAGGTTATTTCGTCAGTTGAACGTCAATTTACGTCGTCATTTGGTTTGTCGTACCTCACATACAGCAAGGACACCTATCAGTAATATAAAACATCACCATGCAGTAAAGGCTCATGCTGCATGCTTGTATGGACCATCAAAGTTAAAAAATGTTTTAGGTACGTATGTACACAATTTTGCTATTGGATAAAGTTTGTGAATAACGATATATCTCATTTTAAAGCTATATTGTACATGTACAATTGAATGTATATATATATATTAATCATTCAAAATAATGTGCCACTGACATATAAAAATGATTTATTATACCAACTACCCAGGGGTGTATCAAGGGATGTGTGTATGGGGGTGGGGTGCAGCCCCTAACCTCCCAATCTTGCTTCTGTTGGCACAAAGCCAACACTTTTAAGATTCAGAAATTGGGATACATCAATAAATGATAAATTAATTATCTACAATAATTAGTTTAGTAAGACATGAGTGGTGACCCCCCCTGATAAAGTCACACTTTTCACTATGTCTCTGTATATACCTTACTCTGCCATCCAATATACTGAAATATAACATTGCAATGACCTGTCTGGGTTGTGGATTTCCCTTCTTTGTTTCACACATGACGTGATGCATGGTAAACTCAGAAAAGAATCTACACTCAGGTACATTGACCAATCTTAGGCTTCTAGTTCTAGCTCTACATCTCAGACATGATGTCAAGTAAACATAACAAAATAACAGTCAGCCATACAAATAAATAATGTCTTCTCAATCCAAACAGAATTAGCCAGGCAGAGAAGCTATTTAGGTCTAGTATCAGTTAGGTTTATTAATTTTATAACCAAAATATGACTTTTTACAAACCTTTTTAAATGCTGATGTTGTGTAGGGTTTACTACTTATAATGGTTCTTTGACAAGATATTTATCAACCAGCTCATCAGAAGAATCCTCTGAGGTATATCAACAAATAAGTATTTTTTAGATCTGAAAATATATGCATTTAGAAATTAGGTAAACATATAAGTTTTATGAGACCCAATTAAATATTAGTTACATAGGAGGATATATTTTGTATGGCTTATTTAGAGCAATTTATGGGACTTTTTATATATTTGTGTGCCATAAAATATAATTATGGATTCTTAATTGACATATTTATGATTCAATTATAAGAGTCATGAAAAAGATGATGCAAGTGAAGAGGAAACTGTTCATGTTATCAGTGACACTGAAACAATATCAGGTATAAATTGAGTCATTGCAGAAAAGATCCATACACCCATGGAGAAAAGGATTTCTTACCATGCGTGCAGTCTCCCCTCTGTTTCAAAACCCTTCCTTGCCAAGATATATTTATAATAAGTTTTTTTACTAGATCTGACCTAGATATCTATAGTTTAGACAGCAGAAATTTTCCTTTAGCAGGAAGTGTGGATCTTTTCTGCATGCAACCACCACTAATACAAAGTTAAAATATTTTCCATTTCATTCAATATCTTAATATACAGTTAGTTAATACATACTTATAGGTAGATAATCATTTGATATTTATTTTTGTCATAGGGCCAACTGACAAGCATGTTTTTCAAGCAGAAACCAAACAATTGTTAGATATTGTTGCTCGATCACTTTATTCTGAAGAAGAGGTAGGTATCAGGTGGCCAAAGTGCAGTTGACCAACGATGGTGGTAACAATTCTACTAATGAGTAATGACGTAATGAATAATCAGTGCTGTTTGTTGTTTCTGTAAAATAGATTTTGGAAAGCTTGTTATTTATCTTTTTCTTAATATTTTTTCTCTCAAAACTAACTGATCACCGCTGCAAAATGAAGTATAATTTTTCAGTTACCGTATACTGTAACCCTCCTCATTATCCACTGTATGTGTGTCATGTTGCTATAGATAGCATATAGATAGCATGCAGTTATTCGATTAATAGCTAATTTAATCAATAAAACATTTAATTGGACATAACATAAATTATTGTCGTTTGATATATAGTATAGGTTTTTATATGAAATTTAATGACTATTCACATGTTTTGAGCTGGGCTCTTATATTTATCCTACCTTACATTTCCCACATGCCAAGCTTTTTTTGCAACAGTCGCTATTTTTATTTTACTGCAGATGTTAAATTTATAAGCCAGGCCACATTATACAGTCTACTACAATGCTATTTCTTAAATATTTATAGCATACTTTTTCCACACATCCATGTCATTGATATTTGATATTAATTAAACATTTAATATATACTGTACCAGGTGTTCATTCGAGAGTTGGTTTCCAATTCCTCTGATGCAATGGAGAAACTTCGCCATTTATTTTTAACCGGTGCAAATATGGTTGACAAAGATCATAACTTGGAAATCCACCTGGATACAAACGAAGAGAATGGCACATTCACTTTACAGGATCATGGAGTTGGGATGACAAAGGAAGAGTTAATTGAAAATCTTGGCACAATTGCTAGATCTGGCTCCAAAGCATTTGTCCAAAAACTGCAACAGGGAGAAGGACCATCAGACAGTGTTTCTGAAAACATCATTGGACAGTTTGGTGTAGGATTTTATTCCGCTTTTATGGTTGCAAAGAAAGTTGTCGTTTTCACCAAATCTTATCAGCCAGACAGTAAGGGATACATGTGGACATCAGATGGGTAAGGCTAAATCTTGTGCAGGGAAATTTTGAAAAAACACACGTCTGATTATGTTACGAGGTTAATAAGGTTTACAAATCAAAATATTAAAAAATAAGATCATGTCCAAAATACTCATTGATCTGGAATTGACCCAGACTATAAAGTTTAGGCTGCGCGGGGAGTTAATTTCCCGCGCAAAAATTCGCTGGAATGTTAAAATCCGCGCAAAATGGCTTTAGGTCAGAAAATCCGCGCAAAATGGCTTTAGGTAAGAAAATCCGCGCAAAATTATTCTGGCAATGGTGCAAAATGGTTTGTTTCGAAACTCCATGAATATCGAATATTTTTTTACGTTTTAAATGTTCTCCGTTTATGAACAGCCCCCGAAAAGAAATGCGTAATTCTATATTACCGAAAAAAAATCGGCGCATTTCCGCTGAGAAAACCGCGCATATCGTCCGATAAACCCGCGCATTTTCTTGAAATTGATTTCTGTTTCTTTAAAGCTCTGGTAGCTATGAAGTTGCAGAAGCAGATGGAGTTTCTAGGGGAACCAAGATTATTGTTCACTTAAAAAATGAATGTCGAAGATTCTCATTAAAAACGGAAGTAGAAGGTGAACAACGTTTTGGAACAATGCTACTACCCGTAGCTTCTTGTGTTGACACAGTACCTTGTCTTTTCTAGAAATTATTAAGAAATACAGCAATTTTGTTGGCTTTCCAATCTTTTTAAATGGTGTTTGTATTAATACTGTTCAGGTAAGAGGCACCACTGTCATCCGCAGATAACTATCTCGCAAGAAAGAGCAAGCCATTAATACGTCAATAGTTCCAAGAGTAAAGACCCTACGCTAACCAAGACCCCCGGTCTATGCATGGAGAAATGTAGAAATGAGTGGAATTACAGATGGAAACTGAGGGGGACAAGCATTTAAAATTGATTAATCGTTTTGTCATTTTATTTTTAGCCATTATGGACGCGAGACCCAAAAGAGATAACGGAAGAGGAACATGAGGTATATATTTTTCTAAGCGTACGCTGCTGTAAAGTCAGGAAGGTGCACGACCCAAATAGTGAGAAAAAACTTTCAACAAACTTTCAACGTAAGAGTGCAACGATAATGCTTTGTTTAGTATCTCTTGAAAGTATTCAAGTGCCTTGTTTAATATTTGAAAACTGTTCATTGGCTCATTGCTAAAGGTTTGATTTAGCTATATTGAAGACAATTTTAAGTCAAAACATATAAAATAGGGCAAAACGGAGATTCCTGCCAAACTGACCAAGTCGCTTACGATAAAGGCGCTTGTCAATTAGTTTTTCAAACGACTGTGAATGTCAAGCAAGACTGTTGAACAGAAAGATGTTTGTCAAATTGAAACAACCATGCATAGGTACAATCGGACGTGGCTAGTATTTCAATATGACTCGCGCATGAACAAATCAGACTGAAAATGTTTTGCGTCTTACCTAACTCTTAAAATCATTTGCTGTAATTAAAAATTCTGTCTTTTATATATATTATTATAAGTGATATCTATTTCTTTCTCTGTTTCTAGGAATTCTATCGTTTTATTTCGAATGCATTTGACAAACCTCGATACCATATGCATTTCAAAGCAGATGCTCCTTTGAATATCAGAAGCATATTTTACATTCCCGAACGTCTTCCAGAACTGTATGGCATCGGTCGCGTTGATGGCGGTGTTAGTTTGTTCAGTCGCAGGGTTGTTATTCAATCCAAAGCAGATAAACTGCTGCCTGAATGGCTACGTTTTGTGCGAGGTGTTGTTGATAGTGAAGATATTCCGTTAAATTTGAGTCGAGAAATGTTACAAGACAGTGCTCTGATTAGCAGATTACGAGATGTTTTAACACGTCGTCTTATTAAGTTCTTCAGTGAACAAGCGCGCAAAGATAGAGTGAAATACGAGCAATTTTTTAAGGAGTATGGCATTTTCTTCCGTGAAGGAGTTGTTGTAACCAATGATGAACACATGAAGGAAGATATTGCAAAACTTTTACGATTTGAATCATCGAATGAAAAGTCTGGTGACCTCATTTCTTTGGAGCATTATGTCTCAAGAATGAAGCCAACGCAAAAATCCATTTACTATATTTGTGCTCCAAGGTAAGTCATTTCCCTATCTATATATCCTAACCTTAAAACCCTAACCCTCCCTTCCTTCCTCCCTTCCTTCCTCCTTCTCATTTTCCTATCTTTCACTGTAAAGTGTACACTACCAGTTTTCTTAAAGTTTTCCGATTTTTCTGCAGTCGTGATCTTGCCGAATCTTCTCCATACTTTGAAGCGCTCAAAAAGAAAGATGTTGAGGTTTGTTAATAAATTTCCTTTATTTCGTATTTAAATACCCTGTTTTAATCAAAATACTTCTCACAAAGGTGTTATTTACTTATGATGAAAACGACGAAATGGTCTTACATCAACTTCGAAAATATGATGGAAGAACAGTTACCTCGGCAGAAACATATTTATCAACAAGCGAGGATCTGGAGTCTGGCACAGATGAATCGGAAGGTTTGCTGGATACATGACGTGCATGCATGATGTACAGTGAAATAACAACAAAAAATATTATCTCGACAGTTTCTTTAAAACTCGCTTAGTTTTTGAGATATCAGTTTTAATCAAAGCTATCATGCTCTCCCTTATTTTGGATATTTATGAATATGCAGAAACGTCACATGCAACATCGGTTGCGCAAAGTTGCCGAAAGTTTATCTCGTAATGGAAAGAAAAAGCAGCAGAGTTTGTAGGAATGCGTAAACATCTTTAAACCTCAGTTGTGAAGTCACACAATGAGCCAAAATTATAGTCCAAGATGGCGGCAGATGGCATGATACGTTGCATGAAAATTTGTCGAGGATTAAACTAGTTTGGGAGAAACAGTAAAGGGCAGTTAATGAAAGATCTTCCCAACAAGACAATAACATTTTTTGTTACGATTCCCCAATAACGTTCAAAATGCCATGTATAGCATAATAAATAATTCATGAAACACATTTAGAAACAGATGAACTGAAAAAAGAAAGCTCGGAAGAACTTGCTAAATGGTTAGAAAATCTTCTTGGAAGACAAAAAGTTGCTGCTGTGAAGGTAACCTCGTTAGTGCGGTCCCTTTTTAGCCTACTACAATTACAAAACTGCTCAACAATTTATATCACAGGCAATGGTGAGTCGGTGACAGGGACACCACAACAGCATAAGCCAATTACCGTGGACCCATATTACAAACATTGCATGCACGTTATATTACTAGGTAGTAAACTTTAAAAAATTGATAAAAGTTACATTTAAGACATATGTCTTCCAAGTTCGCGGATTTTTCTTGTCGAACATGTGTCATAATATAATATTTTAAAAGTGAAGTTTTGAATTGTTTAAGATGTATTTGTTGGTGTCTAAGTGAAGTGGACAGTGAGTTCCATGTTGTGGTTGTGTGAATTAACTATGATATTTTCTAGGTATCTCATCGGTTATCTAGTCATCCGGCCATGATCACGGTGACAGACATGGCCGCCGCAAGACGATGGTTAAAAATAATTAAATCAGGTCCTCAAGCAGATCAATTAGGAAATATGAAGTATGACATCATACAACCAACAATGGAAGTTAACCCAAGGTAAATATATCGAAGTTTAGTATTTTATAATGTTAGTGCAGCAGTGAGGTTGTACCTTCAACAAGCTTTTATGTAATCACAGTTAAAATCATCTAAAACTACACTGACGGAAAATATTGAATTTTTGTTGTAAGCCAATTTTGAAGTAGCTACTGTTGTACTGTTATACATGTGGGGCAAGTGTGAACAATTGTAGAACTATTAGACTCCTTAACGAAGTTTCAGAAACGTTGTGTCAGGGATGTACTTAACACCGGCACTTATACAATAACTCATGCAGTTGATAAAGTATAGTATTGGTGCCACGCACGCGCTTATGTGTCATGTTAGCATAATTCCTCTTTGTGATAGCACTATTTGTCTGCAAAATATTAGTTTCGCTTTACATTATTGTTCCTTAGAAAACGAAGGTGTATTTTTTTCCTTTGCAAGCAAAACATATTTATCAGTTAGCCTTATAGGGGCACTATCGACAACGTTTACTAGAATTGTGCCCAGGTCAATTTATAGCAGTTTTCGATAACACGCGACAGTCAAAACACGCGTTTTGATGGGTGTCAATTAAACCATTACAGCAACAAGTTCAGCTTCTCCCCTGTCTCCTTATCAATGATTGATTTAATTTCAAAGAACGTGTTAGTGGTCTGAAAATAATCCAATTTCCATTGAAGAATGCCGGACGTGAGCTGAAAAGTTGTAATGATTTGATTGACATTCGTTTGACATTAGTTAAAACGCGTTTTCGAGACAGCTGTTTTGATCGCCATAACGCTTGCATATTATTAGAAACTGCTGTAGAATACTAAAACGATTTTAAACGATCTTTATGATTGCAGTCATGCCGTAATTAAAAAGCTTCATATGATTATGGATTCAAACCCTCAACTTGCGAAGTTGGTTGCTGAACAGGTAAAAACTCAATTTCTCAGTATTAAGGGGGTGCATGGGCCTACATTCTCTCTTTTCGTGTTTGGTGGGAAGGCACTCGTAAGATCGATTAAAACCACCTTACCTCTATTTTTATCAGTTCTATCTCCAAACCCAATACTCAATTATTTCTCTAATCCATTTATCTAACTATATGCCTAAGCTCAACCCTATCCCGATCCCCAAATCAAACCTTTGCCTGCATGTGGGGTAATGTCACCCTACTATAGTGTTAAAAATTATAGTAAAAATGTGGTTTTAGATGTATGACAATGCTCTGATATCCGCCGGATTGGTTGATGATCCACGGCCGATGGTTGGACGTCTTAATTCATTGCTGGTCAAAGTCTTGGAAATGAATTGATAGATCACTGTAATTGGACTTGTACTCGGAGTCTCGGTAATATATGGTGAAGTTGATAGAAAATATGAATTTTTCGGACAGAAATACAAAAGGTCGTATTTTCTTAGAAAATCTAAAACATTTCACCACTGAACGAGCACTGAAGAATATGCTATCATTTCATCGTAGAATATAAACTCTCTGTTGAATGCCGTGCTCTCCCTACGGAGTTCGCCGTTGTTCCCGCTGCAACACGTGTCTTGCATATTTTGTCGTCCTGTTTTGTATTCATTTGATGAAATTGTCGAAGCTGTGATAGATAAAAATACTCTATAATAATTACGTTAAAAATACAGTAGTGTAAAATTCGACTTTGTTGACCATACAAGATTAATGTTTCTTCTCTACCAGACCACCATGGTAGTCAAACTGGGAGGTAGTCTGGTAGCTCGGAACCATTACTCGGAACGTTTGTGTGTTTTAAAACTATTCTTTTCCTTAGAACTGCCAAATACGCATTTCCAGCTTTATGTGTGCAGGAATGATGAAAAATTAAGGAGTGTCTATCATATAAACATTCAAATAGCTACAAAATATATCCCTCTTTGTTTACCATCCACCATCCTTATTTGTTTGGTATATATTACCTGAAGATATTATATGAAGATTTTCATGTTACATTGCTTTCCAGGAATTGCCTATTTGAATTCTCATATGATACAGCTAGTAGCTAATTTGGTTTGTGATGAACTGTGAACTGCAATACTTCCACATGCTTGTTATCATGGGCGTGGTTACACTTTGCATGTAGGAACGACATTGACGAAAAAGTAAAAACAAAATAATTAACGACCAAAAGCAGAATGTTAACATGAAAGGCCCACTGTAAGTCGGCCAAGACTTAAGACAGGGCCTCTCAGAGGGGGGCAAATGGGGCACTTTGCCCGGCCCCCCGATTGATGGAGGCCCCAAAGAAAGAAAGAAAGCAACATTTTTTTATGCTGAAGATATATACCATACAATCAGAGAAAATGGAAAGGGAGGAAAAGGGCCCCTAAGCCAGATTTTGCTCAGGGCTCCCAAATTTCTCTGAGAGGCCCTGAGTGAAGACATTGGCATTCAGCAAGTGTTTGGCCTGTCATACATGCAAATGCACAAAGCAACATGAGCTAGACACTGTGAAGGTGAATTACATAGAGTTATACCCACTAGTGTGTGCCCAAACATTGATATAGCATAAGGGTTTGACTACTAAAGACTAAAGGCATCGAAACAAGATGTGGGAATATGGAGAATTTAATACAGTAATACATTGCTCGCTTGTGTTTTTGTGTCAAACTTCATCCTAAAAATTTGAGCTTAGTAAACTTTCACATGGGGCAATTTCTTTGACGTGCTTGTCTCACAACACTGATCGCAAGTGATGTTCAACAAAGAAAATCCTACTTAATATGAAGCATTGCTTCATCAGCAATTTTTCACCTGTCCTGTGTGGTTCACCTTCAGAAAGGTGTGGTTCACCTTGGAAAGAACTAACACAAATTATGATCAACAATAACACTACTTTTATTTCAGGATAATGTTTAACAATCGAGATGTCAAATTCGACATACTGTATTTTTCATATTTTAAAATATTGATTGGATGTGGTCATCTTTCTAAGGTAATACACCGTTTACAGAGAAGTGAATGGTATTTTTTGTCAGAGGCTGTATACAAGACTCATTGCATCTGCCTTGACTGCACTTCATAATATACAGTATTGAACAATGATTGGAATGGTTCATGTTACATTGTAGATCATAATTTAATAGTACTGTACGAAAAACATCTAGCAGACAAGAATTAAAATTGTTTATGATTTGGTATGTAAGATAAGAGCAACAATTAAGCCATAAAGACCCAAAACCTCGGCAAAAATAAGAATAAGGATCATTCCAACAAAGAGACGAGGTTGTTGGGCAGTACCACGTACACCAGCATCACCAACTATGCCTATCGCAAAACCTGCAGCAAGACCACTCAGGCCAACACTTAAACCAGCTCCCAAGTCCAGGAAACTCCTGAAACAGATCAAAAAGAGCATAGTTTAAAGACAATGTTAAGCAAAGCTAAATCATCTCTAGTTGTATAAAGCTATAAAAATTAAGGGGCATGGACAAAGCATTTGATTAAATCATGACAAAATGAATAAAAAAAATTATGGTATGGAGAAAACAAACTATTTTACATTTATAACATATTATTGTATAATGTAAATCTTGGTGGAGAGCCTAAATTTGGGAGCCTTAGAGTATAGTTTATGTATTAAGGGAAAGTGTAAACCACTCCACAATACAGGATGTTTTTGTTCCCTGCAAACAGAAGCAGCACAAATGCAATACTTACTTCATTAGCACATAATCATCATTCACTAAAGAAAAAAAATAAATAACATTTTTATAAGTGCTGAATACCCAATATACTGTAAGCATACAAAAGTGTGGGTATTGGGACCTCTTATACATGCTCAAGAATCAAAATAACATGCTTTGATATCTCAGGATTCCTGGCCATGACTTACAGAAACAAGGCTACAAGTTGAGATTGATAGCAACCACATTTCATTTTGAGAGTTACAGGAGGTTGAAGATTAAGGCTCGGTAAGTTTAAATTTGGATGGCCTGCAGATAGTGTCAGTTATGTTATGCTTTCGATGTTCAGTTTGTAAATTTTGCACAGTAACCAACCATGCTTGTTTGAGGGTAGCAAACAGGAAATCTCGAAGCAGTGCCGAACATCTGTGCAAAGTTATCAGTAATAATACAATAGGAAGTCTAAGCAATGAGAATTGTGACATGCTCAGCAAGAATATACAAACAACAGTCTATAACCTTCTGCAATTTCAGTATCATCCTCAGGATGTCAGTCAATCAATCTGAGCGGGATAGGTAATCAAATGTGCTGAATTAACAAGCACCATGAAAAACTCGAGTGCTGCTTAAGATGCTGTACCCTACTTTTGGTGTTACATCACATTAACAGTGACTCATACAGTACCAGTAATACATTAGCCCTTCTGTTAATTTATTTATTAGGCTTTCTGATTTCTTATTATATTATATTATTATCCTGCTGTACTTAATAGCTGGTGCCTTTGCAAAGCAAACTATAATTAGCCATGCTTGGAACTTTATTAGCCTGGACCTTGATAGAAAACTGAAGGACTGACAGTAACTGGTTCAAAGCCAGAGACCTATTTAGGTTTATCTGACAAGAAGGGAATGAGTCAACCACAACAGTAGCCAGGGGGCATTGTTATATTTAATAACTTAAAGGTCAGTTAACAGGTCACAATGTTTGCATAGTTTCCACACCTGACCAGGGTACGAATTAGCCCATGAAAACAGCTTCGCAATTTTTTGGTGCTTCCACCCCCGGATTTTCATGAACTTGCATATTACTTAGCACTCTGCTAGCACACGGTGTATTGATCAACAAAACAATATTACGCCAATACTGGCGTTTTACTTTACATTTTTGACTACATAAGTAAGGTAACAATTGCTGAAATATGATGTAGGTTAGCTATACAAACTGTCCAAATGCTGTCTCTGACTCATCGGAAGAGCTGCTGTAAGTCAGACAAACTACAGTATAGCTAAACAATAGTTAAATAAATGTCAAAATAAATATGCTCTTCTGATGTGAATATCTGTTTTTCTCAGCTAATATCTGTGATGGGTTGTGGACAAGTCACAAGTCATACTATTTTCTTGAAATCATTATTAGACATATGTAAATATATAAACCTGATATTGGATGCAACATCATATTAAAGAGTCCACCCTCTTGACCTGAAAATTTTAGTGAGCTGGGTACTATAAACAAGATTTTCAAACTTGGTTTGTATTTAATACTTAAATCAAAGTGACTAGATGACTGTCTCCCAGTGATACCTATTCTGTATTTATTTCTGTATTTGCAAAGAGAGAAAAAATAAAGTCCAACTTCTGCAGTGATGCTATGTTAGTCTAGTGGTCAACTAAGTAGCCTGTTGTGCAAGACAACCACCAAGGTTTGAATCCTGTTCATTGTTTTTTGTTGACAACTTTTTTCTTTTTAGGGTTTAGACTGTTTTCATCTCCACTGTATTGTACCATAGCAATTTCTTTTGTGTGAAATTCACTAATTTTGCTGTGATGCTCATGAAACAATGAAATATGTTTTGCTATGATATGAATGAAATAGAAAACAGCCCTTAGGGTTAGCATAATACAGTAGAGTTAGGTTAGTTTCATGATTTAGGTTAGTTTTAGAATTGGTACAAGCTGAATATTATGTGACCGTCTGTCGGTCATATACTCACAGGGTATTTAAATTGTGAGGCTAGCATAAATATATTAGAAAAAGTGGACATCTATTTTAATTTAAGTGTACAACAAAATTTTGAGAAGTATTTTTCATTTCCAGAATTTCAGCACGTTTTAATAAATAGTAAATTGTTACACGACACTTGTACAATGTGTAGCAGCAAACACTTTAAAAGTATTATATATGTTAATAAGGACATCAATGTACAGATAGTGCTGTTTACATTTTATAACTTGTTCAACGTCCAACCGTTTTTAAGGACATTTTTCACAGTTGTTTAATAACTTGTTGAAATAGTATAAATAGTACTGATTTATTTACACATGGCACTACAACATGGATGTCTTCAACTATAAAATTTTTAACTTTATGGTTGTTACAGTACTAATAATGTTATATAATATAATAAATGCAAAGTGAAGATGAGGATAATTAAATTGGGTAGGTCAAGGTGGAACCTGAGTGAGAAAAAGCGCTAATAAAATGTCATGTTATTGGGCTATAATTGGGGGAAAAGTATTGCAAAAAATACAATGCAATATTATAGAAATCCTTGCAATTCTACTTCTATGGTATTTGATATAATTTAGATCGATGATTGGAATCTGAACTTACTTCCATTGCCAATGAGGGCTCCCACAACTAAGCCATATATACCCAAGATACCAGCCATAACCACGGGAATAATAGATTTCATGATCAGTTCTGGTCTCATTACACTCATTGCTGCAATTCCTGTACCACTTTTAGCCGTGCCATAAGCAGCTCCCAACGCTAAATTGGAAAATCATTGAAACGTGTTAAATGCTTCCGAAAGTTCCATCATCATGATGATGGCGGACGTGTTTCACAAGTCAATTCTTACCGCTAAATACCATGGCCGATGTCGCTCCCATCACACCAAAAAAGTGCACATAAGGTGGCTTTTTAGGATCGTAATCTGCTGTATCACCAGACATGTTGAACTAAAAGTATATTGTATATTATCTGGTGTAATTTGGAAGTTCACTTTAGCACAGTCAGATGATGGCAGCTGACAATGTCATGTATATGCATGGCCGACGATCACGTGCAAAATGACATAATTCGCTACCAGGCCACTCTCATCTCATTGGACGTATGTTGACTGTGGAGCGGTGGGGTGGAGCGGATGAGCCAACCCAAGAAACCAACCTCGTACCCAGGGTCTTATTAGGGAGCTTTAGCAGCGACTACGAGTACGACTACGAGTACGAGATTCGTCATTCTCGCGCGTTGTTTGCTTGCG
>JAOTOK010113952.1:0-12480 GCA_025770025.1 Virgularia gustaviana | reverse complement strand
TCCCGAAAAGTGGAAACTGAGAAAACAATCATGAGAAAACTGCAAAGACGCTAAGATTTAAGACGTTAAAAACCAAGGTGATTTTTCTCTCTGTTAGGGTGAAAATACTTTTTCGTCAACGAAACTTGCGTAATTATCGACAAATTAATAAACGACAATTTACCTTGAAAATTAAGCGAAAAAAATAGTTGAAATATGATTGCTACATTTTCAAACCTAAGAAAGGAATTAACCTGTGGAGTGATCTTCGCGATGCGCGTCGTTAGGTGATAGGATCGTCAGTTTGTTTATCTGATCGGTGACACACCTCTTCAGTTGAATACCTTTTACATTATCACATTAGCTCCAATCGTGCCATGTTTTACGTTTATGTTATTATGCGTTGTTTACATTTGCATTATGCTATGAGCTGGAGAGGACGGCAAGGCATTCGTACATGTCACGGTATTGATATCAATGCCAGCTTTTTACAGAGATTCGCAAACTGATTCGGTTGGGTTCTGGGGAGAACCGACATCAACATTGGATTGGTGTGAGGAGAATTATGCTGTTACGAAATATGTCGCTGAATTCTGTAAGAAACTTTTGTATTTATTATTATCCGGATGACGATGTACTTTATACAGCTACTGCGTGCAACATGTAATGATTATTATAAGCCATGTCTCAATTTGTATAAAATTTTCATCCATCTGGGATGACATCTGAATAAATCGTTAAGAAAACACGAAGTACAATAATAATATAGCATTTCTTTGAAACGTTATACTTCATGCTCACAATCCAATATTTATAATGGCGAGGGCTATAAAACGTTTTGGTTGAGCGGGCTATCTAATCATAAAATATAGAGACGACTTGTGTACCTATTCTGTACAAACGCATACAGATTTTGAATTAGGAATATGAGGCAAAACAACGACAATTTCACTGAATTTTTTTGTTGGGGTAGTCTAAGCTATGAAGGCCTCCTCGTGTGTCTGATAATGATATTTCCGTGCTATAATAAATCGAAAGTTGGCCGCCCTAGCATGTAGCATTTTAAGTAATCAATTAACATACTTTAAGCTACTCGGCTTGTTTATCCCTCTTCAAGCCTTTCTGTTTACGAAGGTCAAGCGGGATTTCGCCAGTATAGTATTTATTTGAAACTAAAACAGTACCCGTTCTATGTAGGTACATCAATTCTACCCGACTCAACGGGTTTCGTGTCCGTCTACAATTCAATATAAACGACCTTTAGTACCTTTTACTGTCATCATTAATCCCATACACAGTATTGTAATTATAATAGCGTTTTAAAGTCGCATACATGTCCCGCGTTTATCGTCTATTTTAACCTGTCGAGAAGTTAGTGCTCTTTTAATATTTTTTTCTCAGGTCCAGGAAGTTATATTCACAACGTGATATTATAATCCGTGTGTGTTTATGTTATTAAGACCATAGGCCACATTTCCCATGACCTGCTGTAAAAATTTGTTACATAATTTGATAAAACAATACTTTACTATCATTTACAAAATATAGTTTGTAGTGAAAGAGAAACCATTAATATCGAAAGAGTAGTTTTGTGTGTATATATTGCACAGGTACATATAGAACAATAATCAACAGGATATCTGTTATCTGATGCAATGAATACTAAATGAGACAGACATAACTAAAACAAAGAAGACAAACTGCAGAGTTAACTTTGCACATGTGAATTTGTTAGAGCACAGTTGAGCCACCATACACTTTCATACCAGGTGAATTTTGTCTTCTACACCTTTTGCCTGGCTGAAGGTTCCAGTCTGGACATGTTGCACAAAACATAAAGTACAACATTTTTTTTATTTGGGCTTCAGACAATCCAATTTGTTGGCTCTGCTTCCAACCCCTATCTACCTGATTCTCTAAACTGTGCAAAAGAAAAACTGTATTGTTAGCCAGGACAATTTTACTTAATATCAATTTTTATACTTATAGTTTGATACATATCTGTAACAGCTAGACGTCTTGCACACTGTATTTTGTAATTGTAAGGACTTAAGTGCCAAGCATGACCTTATTTAAATAATCCTCAATTTAATTCTTGAATTAATTAAATTATTTAATCCTAACCCATGCTCATACATACAGAATACCCAACCCACACAATTACCGACAGACTGCCATACACCCTGAACTAACTTGCTCTGACACCAGTTCCTCTTCTCTTCATTTGAATATGGAAATATAGATCATCTTGACTTGCACACTTTATTTACCCTTTTCCAAATGACATTTTGATACGAACCAATCAGTGGCATAACCAGACTGAAAATTTGGTCATGCTATGCAAATTTCGCTACAGTAACAATTGCCCAATAATTGTCTGTCCTTTATGCAAGAACTCTATAGTAAATAAATAAATAAATATTATAATAAATTAGGTATAATTATAGTTGATTCAAATTCTATTAATTTTCCAAATAAAATATTTAATGTATCTAATAAAAGTGATTTAGGTAATAAAATAGGAGTGACCAAAATACCATTAATATATATTAAATGTTATTAAAGTAATGCTCTTAGAATTTGGTACCATAAGGCATATATTATCTGCTGCAGTTTTCATTAGAGGTGTTCATTCATTTGATAAAAGCAGATTAGATATGGTCAAACATCAATTAATTTGGTTGGTGCATTTCTTAGAACAGAGGCAGTTCATAAAGTCTATTATTATTTGACCGTCTGATTTCCTACAATCTGATTGGTTAAAAAATTGTTTGTAAAATTAAAGTCGTATTGCCCCCAATTTTGCGTATTCTGGCCGTTTTTGTACTTTTGAAAAAATACCTTAAAGGTCATTGGAAATACTTCACATCATTGTCCCAGATGGAAGAATCCGATGAACTCTTTAATATAATAGTGTACAGATTGCTTATATTTCCCTTAGTTGTTGAGATATTTCACGTCAAACTTGGCAAAATTGCATTAGCTCCGCCATCTTGGAAAATAATTAGCTACGGCTTCGGTGACGTCACAACCAGGGTAACGTTTATAAGAATAAGGTACTGTGAGATTGTGCCAAGAGGAAGACGTGTATAACTGATGTCTGTGATAAACTGACAGAACGTGGTATTTAAACTTTTCAGCCTAATGTGGTTTTCAAACTAAAAAATATCGCGTGACCCTGTCGTCACACCACTTTCGTGAATATCCAAGATGGCAGTCCTTAACTGATTACCCAAATACCAACTTTGATGTGACATGATATCTCGATTCTCGAAAACCAGAAGAGATACAATAAATCTGTAAGGTTTTTACCAGCTCTGCGAGTTCATTCATTTGAGATAGGCAAATATATTTCCAATGCCCTTTAAAATTTCGTTGTCATGATCGGAATAGTGCAATATCGGACCTTTCTTTTTTAGCGCAGACCGAGCCTTTGGCGTACAGACCTCACGCTCAGTCAATAAGCTATTAATCTCGCTCAGGGGCAGAATAACAACGTGGCAGATGTGGAATATGCCACAGGCAGATAATGGAGTTCTCGCGCTTTTATAGCTACTCTGCGCAGCCCATGTTTACGAATATCCTAGATTCATGCCTTCCATTCGCGCGTTTAATTGGGTCCCTCGTAGTTCGCACATTTATTGGGTGGCTCTCCTAGTTCGCGCGTTTATTGGGTGGTCCTCGTAGTTCGCGCGTTTATTGGGTGGTCCTCGTAGTTCGCGCGTTTGGGTCCCTCGTCAAAGATTAAATACATGAAAGATGTCCGACACGCGCGCGTCCCTATAATCATTCCAATGTCTCCAGTTTAGAAGCCCACGCAATTTCCACCTGTTTCGTGATCTGGTAAGCGCAAAATAGAATTGGAAATATTGTATGGAAGCTAATGGAGAAGTGAAGAATTTTCGCAGTAAAACGACGAGTTTAAAAAATCCTTGACCTGATCGATCTTCCGAATAACTAATAAAAATATTAACGTAAATGAATAAATCTCATACTATCACAGGAATTCCTATTTGTGTCGATGACTTGAATTGCTAAAAAATTATGCCAAATTCTTCGATTTTCAGTGTTTATAATTATAGCAATACATTCAAATAATTTTGCAATAATTGGTAGGTGCCAATTGATAAAACCCTCCCCTTGCCGGGTGTTCCGCTCCCAACACAGTACTTTGTGACGGAGGCTGCTTCTTAAGTCTAAATAGCCGCTCCACTGGTACTGTAATATTTTTTGAAAGGTAATTTTTTGTTGTTTATAGGGAACTCACTAACCAACTACTTCTTAGTGGTACCACCACTTCTAGCGGCCGTACGATGCTATCAACGGAATCTTTTCAAGGGATTCATTTCGTTTCTAGCTTTGACGAGTAAGATAACTATTGTGGACCGCAAAGGCAATTACTGAGGCTAGCAACTGTTTGTCTACTCTAACTTTGTCGTATTCTTTCATAGTGGTTGGAATTGGTTCGTTTATGTTCCATGCAACATTACTTTATGAAATGCAGGTAAAGTTGTCTAATACAGTAAAATAGAATTCTGCATGTTAATATTAAAGTGGCTATTTTTGGTTTACTTTTTACTTTCATTGCAATTCATTTAAAATGATTATTTTGAATTTACACCTTCTTTCACGAATGTAAAGTTTCGTAATTTAAAATGTAAACGAAGCGTTTTCGTCGCCTGACAAATATTAATACTATGTGTTCATTGTTATAGTATTCTTCAAATATAATTAACAATGATATGAAAAATACTGATTTTATTTTTCTCTATAGTTATTGGATGAACTACCGATGATTTATAGTACCTGTGTTTTCATTTATGTCCTGTAAGTATAAGTAATTACATGTCAGGACAGGGACGTACATAAAGGGATCGGGAAGGATACAGGGTCACGTATCCCCACGCAATGCTCAACTTGGAACATAGTACCCTTAGTTACTGTTCTATATTTAATTACCTAGCTTGACATGTGACGATGAATCAAGCAACATGGCGACTCGTTTAAAAATCTTTCTTTTCCTGTACAGTGTCCTGATTACACTGGTAAGTCAACGTCAACATAGCCGTACGAAAGGGGCACGTACTATGGGCACCCGCCGCCCCTCCCAACTCTTCATTGAAAACTGAAGGGTGCCCTTTTTGGAGTACAAACATAACTCCAATGTGTTTTGTATAGTGTGGTTTTGAGTGCAATTTGGATAAAACATCCACGAGTGAGTTTTTCAAAGACCACCAGAATAAGCACGAGTCCGAAGGACAGGTGCTATTTGAGGTCTTTGAGAAATTTACGAGTGCATATATGTTTTGTCCAAATTGAACTTGGAACCATACTATTAGCTACTTGTTAACAATATAAATGAAAAAATCCTTCGCTATTACCGGTGTTAAAGATTACAGTTTCATGCTACATAAACATTTTTTCGTTGCCATTGCATTTGAAATTGTAAGATTTCCATCAATTTTCAAGATGAATGAATGTACAAGTCAGAAGTAGTCAGCAAAAATGATGCAGAGAAATTATAAAACCTCACCGCCCCCGCCATATTGTTTTTTCCAACTTGTTCTAAGGCTCTTTTCTGTTCCAGTGCAATTTCTGTAAATGTAATTGCACTGTTCTTAGCATCAAGAAATTAATATTTTCATCTATATTATTCGAGCAGTTAAAAACTTTCCATCAAATAGCAAAAAGGTGTTGAAACAATATTTAGACCCCCGTTGGGGTGCTACCCTTTTTCATTACATAATAGTGCCTTATAATATGTGCGCCTCCCAACTTGGAGTTGCTTTATATGCCGGCTGACTTTTTGCAACATCACTATATGAATTATTAAAAACATTAGCCTCATAATAAAAATTGTAAAGCATACAGCTGGTCTTGCAGAGGTCGATAAAACAAAACACATACACAGACAGCCAAAACCGAAAAGGTGGTGAACTAAAACTGCCCAAAGTGTGAAAATTGTTGGCGGTTATTTTTTTAACCGCGGATCATTTTTTTTAAAAAAGGGATTTTCCTAGGGAATTTTCTCGTTATAGCTGAGCGTATAAGGGTTTGAATTAGAGTATTAGCGTGCATATACTGGTTGGCAACGACTATTAATATTGGAATAACAATAATTGCGGGAACGAGTGTTCATCTTGACAATGATCGGTTTACCCCACGCACGGCTTCCTCACATACGCACTCCCATGCATGCATGCGCTTTGTCATTCAGAGCAATTATATTTGTCGGCACTGACATGTGATGAGGGACCATCAATGATGATCTTGACTGAAAAAGAACAGCACAGAACTGCAATGACCTCCTCAAAAACGGAGTCGCTTTCTAGGAAATGTTTTTTCCATATTTGCCTGGAAAGTATACCCCGACTTCTTCCCTTAATCCACTTCCTTTTATCACGTTTTATTCGTGTTTTTTTCTATGAGAAATTAAATTCTGCATTTCGTTATTGTTAGATTTATGTTGTTGCTGTCAACCCATTGATCTTTCAGGTAAGTTAGTAATGATGCACGATTAGGGTTCAGCATTAATTAAATATCTGTTCATAGTGACAGGTAATCCAAACAATAATTAATTTCATTTTCAATTAAAAAATTATAGTCAAAGCTTGGTTTGTTTTGTAAACTAAGGTGATTCAGCAACACTACTATATATAGCTATTAATCTCTGTTAATCAGTGATGAGGCTCGTGTAGAGCCAGCTACTTTCACGCATGGGGCGTGATTAAATTAAATCTTTTTGAGTTTCAAAAATACGAAAAAATATGTTAATTTAAGAAAATGTTCTTCGCGACCCTTAATTTCTATACCTTGCGTGAACGACTAATATTCATGGTTTTGCTATTTATTTTACGAGATTTTAATGTTTTAAGACAACTCTCTTTGCAACTCTCATTATAGTAGCTCTGAACGAATCTGTCAAAAAGGGACAGTTTAAACTGTGAAATAGCCTTTTCTGGAAAGATGGTCGATCTAAATCTAAAAACTGAATATTATTTTTCTGACGGAAGAAGTTGTACAAATGAATTCGATCGTATATGATTAGAGGAAGAACTTCGGACTGATAAGTGAGGCCTGCGTGATCGATCATGATAAACGCAGGATTACGTCATTTCACATTATTAATTTAAATCAGCAAATAAATCAGCATTAAATATTACATAAGCCATATAGGTTATGGGTACTCCTGGCTGTACTTGCTTATCATTCCTGATTTTGAAAAAAAAATAATTATGATTAATAATAAAAAAATTAATTATGATTAATTATAAAATAATTTTAATAATTATGATTAACAATTAATAATTAATTATTAATGCTTTATATTTATTAAAAATTTGATTTCGGTTAAAACGGTTCTTTCGAATTTTGCTGGCCCGGAATTTTCAACATTATTCTTGCCAGAACAAGCGGAGATATCGTGTTTCTATTCCTTACTGAGCATGTATTTGCCTCCAAAAACCAAACAAACCAGGAAACTGCGGTAAAACAACAAACATTTTTTTCCGAGGAAAAAAACGGTCAAACCAGGAATACTTGTGCCATACGACCCATACGACTTTTCCTAGTATACAATACGGCTTTCTAGTGTGCAATACGGCCAGGTTTTTACAGTTCCCATGTTCATAATGTTATAGGAAGAATTGCGCCATATTGCATGTCATACAATAATACATCATAGTATTTTTAATTTTGAAGGATGAAGGGAAAACTGAATTATTTGAACTATTTCGAAATTTGGCGTCCTCTTTGATCCCAAGCGTTTTGCCTTTTTCTGCCCCCCCCCCACCCCCGTCAATACTCGACAGGCTGGGACCCCCTATTCACAACGTCATACGTTTTACTAAATTATTTAGTGGGCCTATGGGTTAACTGTTGCAGCATTGGTACTTATATCTGGGCACACATGCAGGTACATACATTTTTTTCTTATCTTGTTGTATATATCCTGTGACATGATTTACAATTTATATGAAAATATTGATAAAATTCTCCGTCAACGAGTGTTTATTAGTTTACAATTCTCATTTCACTTTCAGGAAATACAATGGTTCAATGAAATTGCTTTATCTTGGATTGACTAGGTATATTTTTTATATCTATAATCATTGTTGTTAAACATAGTTATATTTAGAGGGGATATACCAGTACCTATCATTTATTTTTATTTGAAGAACACATTTACCAAGTAATTGAATTGAGGTGTCAAAAGTGAGTATTTTTTTTGTTTTCAGTTACGGACTTGGGTTCATACTGTGGAATATTGATAATAATTTTTGTACTCGCGTTAGGTGAGTTTAAATAATTGAAATGATATAAGCGCAATACTCAAACATTGAAGACATAACAGAAACATACAACAGATGCTTATAATTTTTCGTTCAGTATTGGTATAAACTAAAAATTGAACAGATATTCGTTGGTTTCTGACAACAACTCGTTAACACGCATAGATATTAGCCAAATTCTGCCAATACAGTTATGTTGCTGCATGGGCGGCCTAAAGTATAAGGCAAAAGTGAAAGGGTGGTAAACTGCCAAAGTGTGGAAAATAGCTGATGATCCTGACGTTTCCAGCGAAAGCCCCATACCCACCGCGAAGACCGAAATGAGGTAGAGATTATTTTGAGAGCTAATTCTTCGTTCTTTATTCGCTCTGGCCTCGAATGAAGGACTTTCTCTCGAAAAGATTCCTTTTCGAACAGATCCAAACGTTAAAGGAACATGCATTATTTTAATTTTTCGTGGTTATTTTGCAAGATTCGATCGTCAATCGCTCAGATGCAGGGCTTTCTCTCAAAAGTTTCAGTAATTTTCACACTTTTAGCAGTTTACCAGGCACTTTTTCGCTTTTGGATAACACTAAAAGATTCCTTTTCTAAAAGATCGAACATGAATTTTTAAAATGCTTATAACTTTGCCCAAGCTTAGTAGTTTACGACTCTATATTGAAGAACATTTGAAATGATGGAGTACCAAATTTGTAGAACTTTGTTACCTTGCCTCGTTTGGGAGACAATTCAGCTAGGTTTGCTCGATATATATATATATAATGCAAATATCATCGTTATGACATCACAGTATATAATGAGTTTTTACAGACCACTATATTCTGAACGTCTTATGAAACACATGCTATGATAAATTGGTTTAGTTACAAGTCATAACCACCATATAGAAGTGGTAAAGGTAGATTGTTGTTCATGCAGTACTTGCAAAGAAAATAATAGTTCTCGTAAAACTCATTATGCATGCATTTGATGTCATAAGTATATGTTACTTTCCATGGCAAACAAACCTGAATATCTCCCGAACGAAGCAGGTTACGAAGTTTCACAAACTTAGTACTCCATCATTTCAAATGATCTTCGACATAGAGTCATAAAATACTTAATTGGCTGACATTCATCATGTCATAAGCACCTTAAAGGAACCTTATTTTCAGTTTTAATATTTTAAAGGAGCTTTTAGCAGACAATTGTGGAACCACTCACCGTGCATACACGTTTTAGATTTAAAAGAAACATATTGTTTTTATATAATGCGAATCTACTTGCAATGTGCAAGTTTTTGTGCCTACTGAAGCCCGTATTGGCATAAATTACCTGGTAAAGGACTTCGATTACAATGTACTAGACGTATAGTATAGTTTTGTGAGTTTTTCAATGGTTGATTTCTTTTAAATTCAGACTATTTCGCAATGTCCTTCCCTGGCCGTTTGGTGCTCTGGCTCAACTTCACGGTTGGTGGCATTGCCTTGCCGCATTTGGCACCTACTTCCAAATTGTCTACAGGTATATATTTTAACCCGATAGTTAATCGGATAGAGCCAGTCTGAAAAAGTCTAGCATAACGTGCAATCCCAACTTTAAACACGAATTATATAAATAACTGACTCAGACTCTTTGTCCAACGATGTTCCGACTAGTTTGAAGTTTTCCTTCAGGAAGATGTATATACTGCAAGCTAGATAAATCATCGGATAAATTATTTATAAAATTATGTACCGTATTTAGTATATCATTCCTATATTGTTAAGAAAGTTAGATGAGTGGTGAATTGGAAATTCGTTCACTTTCTGGAAAAATTGTTCGCACAGTGCACAATTAATATTGACTGCCGGCCAGTTAGTGCATGGAGTTCCCAGTTCATTATTACTTGAATGTATATAATAATGATGCTTGAGCGTACTATAACAGTGTATATATGATGCTTGAGCGTACTATAACAGTGTATATATGATGCTTGAGCGTTCCACTTGTTTTGTGGTTAAAATTTTCTTAACAATTTATTATTTTAGTATTGATTTGAAAACGAAGTGCATGAAAAACAAGCGTAAAGGAAATTTGCCGGTAAGAAAATTATATTGTCATGCTATTTTGTAAGAGTGGAGAATCCTGTCTGGGATCCAGTGAGCTTGATATATATAGGAGGCTGCATCGTACCCAGGCGCTTTTGTGTAACGCCGGTGCGTGGGCTTCACGAGGGGAAGGCGCCTGGGTACGAGACAGTATAGGACTGATAGTTTCTTCTCGGGCAAGACAGGAAATAGCGTAATCCTGCGTGCATCATATTCGCAACTGCAGGCTTTACTTGTCAGCTCGAAGTTCCGCATCATAATACAGTATACACCATCGAGCTCACTGATCAGGTCCTCAGATTATATGGTCACAGACCTTATAAACAATAAATTTCAGAAAAAAAAGAATTGATTTGAAATTTGCACAACAGCAAAAAATTATCGGATTGTGTTCCCTATAGAGCATTGTATGTGTAGATCGTTAGCCTCATACATTTGGGAATCACTATTCATGATTTCTAAGCCCCCCCCCCGCCCGTCAGGCCCGTGATGGTTCCTGGAAATAGGATTTCACATTCAATATAAATAAATAAATAAACAGGCCTAATTTTAGACTTCGTTCAGCAAACCAAATGATTATGTCCAACCAATATTTCCAGCTATCAGTTTTCAAAATTTGACATCATTTTGATTATATGATCACGAGTTTACATAGTTTAAAATCATTACGTAATACGTGCGCTTTAATTTATGATGTTTTATTTATTATGTGATATCTTTTTCTAGTCTGAAAATATTAGAAACGGTGGTTCGTGTGTGATAAACACCTACACAGCAGACAAACACAGTAGCTTTTCTCCGGCGATGTTTCGGGTATTTATTATGTGTTTTATATAAATTACTGCATGCTTACTGTTGTCTGAGGCCGGTCGGAGCAACACAGCACTACACAACATGATAAAAAATCTGATTTCTGGGTTTGTTCTGTTTGTTTCTGACAAATTAAGTAGAATTGCCCCAAGAGCTAGGTGGAGCGAGGTACCGAGATTCTGAAAAACCGCAAAATCCAACTTTAACACGACTTTTCAGTGTTCTGATTGCACGCATACTGTGCGTTCATTTGTTTAAAAACTTGATCCTGCAGGGGCTATCTGGGTTAGTGAGAAATTGAGGATAAAGTTTTTTGGTGCTTTTATAGACACTTCCCGAATTTGCTTGAATGCACACGAGACAATAGCATGAAATCGAGGCGGGCAATGATATCTATTGTAAAATAGTGAGTTTCATTGCCAGCCTCGATTTCGTGCTATTGTCTCCTGTGTATTCAAGCAAATTCGGGAAATGCCTATTTGGTAAAGCATGGATTCTTAACAGAACATTTCTTAGCTGTTTGATGTTTTAAGAAGTGAATTTTGAGCAATAAATATTGACTTCAACACTGTAAAATAGAACAGTGGGTTAATTTTTCATGTACGCACATACAAATTCTCAAAGTTTCAGTAATTGTGGATTTTCGATTATGAAAATTTACTGTACATATGTGATATCACCTGTGATTTATTTGAGTACCTAATATCTCGAGAACAGCGGGATGCTTGGAAAAACTGTCAGTTAGTTATACTTTACTATTTGACTAAGTTCCTTTAATTAAAGCAATATAACGCATTTTTCTTTTCATAAGCGCCCAAAGAACACTCAGTAATTAAAGAAAACAAATTTGATTGTGTTGTAGGACTTCTGGTGTTGGCTGCCTTTTGAAACCAGGAAAAAGCGTGATATACTGAGCAATGGTTTCAACAATAACGGACCGTGTAATGGATGCTATTCAATGTAACACAAAAAGCTAAACAGAAGACATCGCTGAGACGCTCTACGCTGCTAGAATAATGCTGCTTGCTAATATGTTATAGCTTTCTAAAACGGATCTTCATCCCAGTACTGCTCGTTGCTGCCATAATTTAATATTATTAGCTATAATCGCACGATCACGTGTTGCTCTTCTAGCAACAAATGCAACATCAGCAGATTCAGTACGTGTTAGTAACATGACTGTGATATATATATTCGAGCGTTACATCGAGCAAAGTTGCTGCATTTTTCAGATCTGCTTCTAGTTCTGTGCGTTTGTTTGTTTGTTTGTTTGTTTGTTTGTTTGTTTGTTTGTTTGTTTGTTTGTTTGTTTGTTTGTTTGTTTGTTT
>JAOTOK010113840.1:0-25838 GCA_025770025.1 Virgularia gustaviana | reverse complement strand
ATGGATTCCACATCATATTCTGGATCGTTACGCAAAACATGTGAAACTTAGTTTACAGATTCTCAATCACAGTTCGTGGATTCCAAGCAATGTTCTAGATCATAGGTTGTTAATTTAATGACGGTTAACGTATTTCGAAACAATTAACTACAAAGATTTTGCAGATTCTTTCCAAGGAACATGTATACGTCACATGTATAATTTTAAAGGTTCTTTACGCGTAACATTTTGTGAAACACTTGCCGGAAAGATCTTTGCTGGTAGGCGTACAAGTACGGGTTAATTGCACAGCTGCTGTAACCAATAGTGAGTAGAAAGTATAAGGCAGAAGAGGATATCACCATACATGTTGGGCAGAGGTTGTAGATGATACTTAGTAAAGTGTACGGGTACCAGCAAACGAGTTGTACTATGATGATTATGGCAAAATTCCTTGCCACTTTGGTTTGGTAGTGGTTCTGAAATGAGCGCGTTGAATGACGGTTGTTCTCGGTGCTGGCATGTGATGCATACGAGACCGCTGACTCCTCGGTCAGATGGTCCCGTTTCATAATGATGATGTACATCTTGATGTACAATGCTGTCATTACAACGGATGGTAGGAGAAATACTGCGATTCCCATCATGGCGGAGTAATATGGCGACACGTCGAACGTACAGAAGTAGACGTGGGCGCAACCTTAATAACAACATATCACGAAATTCATGAATAATTCGAGACTTCACAAGAGAGAAATGACGTTGATGAACGACAAACGACATGCTGGGTATGCTATTGACTTCTAGCCTGCAGCACGCAGGATACTATTGAGCCAGCTTTCCGATCAAGAGGGCGAGCCGGCTGTTCAGCCGCAGTTGAGTCGTCCCACCCCCCTTCCATATATAGGACTGGGGCAGAAAATGTTGCAAGGGTCATATTTGTTCAGATTGGTCCGAAAGAATTTCAAATTTCGGGAATTTACCGAGTACCTTGCTTCACTGGGAGCCAATTTTGAATTCTCGACTCCGCAAACGTGCAAAGAAAAATGCAGTAACCAATGCAAAACGTGATTTACCTTCCGGTATGTTATCCGTAAGGGTTACGTTCAGTGGTGGCCCTACCATGCTTGGGAGAACGGCTAGTAGGAGTGTGACCAACCATATACAGCCGATGACCACTATAGCTTTTGTGGTACTAAATGAAAGCCTCGTACGGTAAGTCAGTGGATCAGAAATCGCCTTGTATCTGTCTGTGCTGACAACACATAATGTCAAAACGGACGTCGGCACTGATATTGTGTACAGCGTCGTCCACACCTGAAATATAATAAGAATATTCAACAAAGTAGTGAAAGGTTGTGAAAGGTACTTTATATAGTACATTATTCTGGTAGGACAATTTTATTGTGTGTTACTCACTTGCTTCTTCGTTAACGACATGTTGGCTGGCACGTTTTCATTTCACCGAAAGTAACATTTATGTCGTACAAAATACTTAAGTAAATTATAGTATTACTTAAAAAAAATACTCCGATAATATTTCATGTTGATCATTTTTACTTACGTACAGTAACCAAGTACAATTAATTATATACTGATGGACACTAAATTGTTAATAACAACCCACTCGACGTGTGTTTTGGGTATCGTTGTTTGGGATATTTTAAGACGACTAAACATCGGTTGCATCTATCGAACGTTCTACTAAGATAAGCAAAAGATTTCCAAAGGCTCCAGTGTAAAAAAAATTCTTGAAATTCGCAAACGGCTTTAACCACATGTGTCAACTAGGAACACTGTACTTTAAGAACATTCATATATAGTAGATCTTACATTTTTTACCATCAAAATAAACCTAAATATTTCAGAGACGACGTTTTACATCATGGTACAGTACTTGATGAAAAAAGTGCTTTGGGCAAATTTCATTTAGCAAATTTAGCTGTGGAGAACTGTACCTTGCACATTGTTTCGCCGTATTTCCAGTGCGTGGCACCATGTAGCCTTGAATCCACATCGAAGGAGATTACCAAGGCAGCGGTCAGGATATCGGAGATCGCAAGGTTTACAATGAAGTAATTGGTTACGACACGAAGTCGAGGGTTCACGATGAACGCGTAGCACACCAGCATGTTACCAATCAGCGAGATGACGATGATGATGATCATTAGGATGCCGGTGAATTTATCAAAATTTGATGGTGGGTGGAATAAAAAGTGGTCGGTCGCATTACAAGTCGTACCATTCGTGAAGTTATCCATGCTTTGGTTGATCGGTAGCAGGTCGTCTGCTGATAAAGAAATCAATTAGCAACGGTAAAACGTATTCCTGCCTTTGCGACTGAATAAGAAATGGGGCCCGTTCTGGGTTTCAAGTCTTGTATATGGGACTGTAAGCTGAAGATTCCGTATTTTGAATCTCGTACCTGTATAGCCCGTTGATTCATGGATCAAGGCTACCGGATCGCAATTCCTGGGTAAAGAACCCCAAACTGCTGCTTTCGGATCACACCAGTTGCAAATTTTCGATCTCAGTCAACGAATTCTTATTGAATTTTGAGACTTGGCGTTATTCACCGCATTTGAAACACTTTTTTTAGTTTCAAGTATTATTATACCCCTATCCGTTTCTACCTGCATTTGAGCTTTTCTCGTATAGTGACTTCGCAGACCAGCTGGGTGGAACGGCCCCCCCTGTCTGCGCCCTACTTGTGGGTGCCTTTCCTACAAGCGTCTCCATACCTCCACAAGAACTATTCCTATAGTAAACTGTCAACATCCCAGGCTGTACGCAAACACATTAAAAATATTGGCAAAGTAACCCGCAGGCTAGTGTGAATTATTTGAACACATATTATCTTCATTATTCGACTAAGGCCAAAATATCTTCTTATCCTCAAATAAGCCCGAGGTTTATAAAAATCTACAAGAACCAATTTCGCCCTCGGGCAGGCTTGATTAAGTAACCAAGCCACGGTACTCGGATACGAATTCTTATGACACGACACCGACAAAAATACACATACAATGACTTAACCACTGCAGAAGTAGATAGGACAAAATTGAGCTATATGCTTCTATCGATATGTTTTGCGGTGCCTATAATTAATAATATATACGTCTTATTGTATCAGAGCAGAAAGACACAGAATTGCATAAACCGGTTATTCTATATAGACGGACAGGGTAAAGGCTTAAAAAATGCCGATAAACGTGCTAAGAATGCCAATAAATGATTTTCGTTCTTTCCTGGCAAAACTTCTCAACGGATCGATGTTTGTCGCATATCCCGAGGTCGAATATCCCGAGGCGCATAGACTAGGTAGCTGTTGGCTAACGCCGAAAATATGATAGTAATGAATGGCGAAGTGATATGGTCCTTAATTTCTGTTTTTTGAAAACGAAGTACCGTGAGTGTCTGCCGCTATCTTACATCATAATTTTTGTCTTGCACAGTGGCGTGCTGGCAGGGGGGGCCAGGGGGGCCGCCCCCCCCAGCGGTGACATTTTGTGGGGCGCCAAAACGCAGCAGGGGCGCAAAAACTTCCGCGCTCGAAATGAAAACAAACAAAAGTGAAGACAAAAGCTTATGGAAGCGGGAAAAAGCGCAATTAAAAATGAAATTAGTAATATTACTACTCGATCTGTTTGCAGTGCAGACTGCAGACTACGTTTTCATAATCAAGGTTTGGGGTAACCGTACCTGAGAAGACTATTGGGGTAGGTGTGAAAAGGCGTTTGTTAGCTCAGGCCATCTTGGTGGGGGGTGGGGGGGCGCCAAATGTGTAGTAGGCCCCCTCAGCGGAAAAAAGCCAGCACGCCACTGGTCTTGCATGACGTCACAACAGAGGTAAAAGTTGTTTAAGCACCCCAACTTGATACAAATGTGGAGGGTAAACAATAGAACTATTGCTGAAGTTAAATAAGTTATAATTCTACCAACTGCAGTTGTTTTCTCTTGATTTAAAACATGCACTTCCAGAAATAAACTGTCCCGTTACCCACGTTCAAAGCAGTTCGAGGACTGAACAAGTTTTATAGAAACTGTAAAAGGTAATTACATAGTATTTGGAAGACCTTTCCAACGAGAGAATTTGTTAAACATTAAGATTTAAAAAATCCTTGATCCAAAATCGCTCCTGGATTGGACTGCTGTACGTGTTGCAATACAAACGACAACTAAAAACCACACAAGTTAATTGAACTTAGAATGTCTTCAGCACAAGAATGTTTATCCCAGTTAAAATGGTGTTAAAATTTTGTACGAAAAACCTTTTATAATAATTGTTGCGTGTTTTCTAGTTATTTCTTTTACAAAATCCCTTGTGCCGCCATCTTGGATATTATCGTGTTAGGAGAAGTAGTCACGCAAGTTTTATCTCGACAAACCTACGAAACGCCTGGGGTTTAAAATACACTTAGTTGCTCATTTATCGATTCATGGTTTATTTTTAGTGAAGTGGGTATAGCGGGCACTTTTTCGTGCAAACTATACACGCGTTTGTTAAATAGCGAGACGACGTACATAAAAGTTAGATTACATTAATCCGAGCTTTGACGTCGGACCAAATCATAAGTCATTAACAAGATCAATATAACCTCAGGATGTAGGACCAGCCAAGTTGCGCAGTTGAGGCGCAAATCCTTCGCTAAAAACGCTTAAAACTAATGGGACAGACATACCAGTGTAATAACTGTATATAACTGCTGTGTTTGAAATGAAATAGAAGGACACAAACACAAATTTCATTGCCCCTGTTGTCATTTATTTTATGACTTATGACATTAGGCTATAAGGAAAAGCGTGAGACAAAGCGCCTTAGGCTACTATGGCTGCTTAATGCTTTTTTACTCTGTTTTGAGACATCTGGTATTTTTGTAAAAGACTTTTAGAGAACATGATAAAATATCTGCCAATGCAATCGTGGCAAACTGAGTTCAGACTTTTCTCCAATAACAAATTCGCCATTGCTAGAATGATGTTACGATAATACACTATTCTCATACGAGAGTCTCTTAGTTTTACATTTGTGAACCAATAAACAGACAAAAGTGTTCAAGGCATAAAACGTCTTTCTTTATTAAACAAGATTAATACCCTATACTAACATTTTGAACTATTGTCTCGACATCAACCAAAATCCAACAATGGCAATAGTAGTAATGATCAACCATTCCCTATAAAAATTTGCGTGTGAAGCCCTTTGGGATCGGTGGATAATACAAACGTCAGCCTTAAAGTCCTGATACTATACCCATAAAACCTATTACTAATAATTGTTTTATATTAATTTAATATTCGGTAACAAACAAAAATCTTACCGCCATATTATATAGAAATTCTATTACAAAACATCATTAACAAGATCCCTTGCCCCACCCATAATACTTTCAAAATAATCAAAAATCGCAAAATTAACTGACAAACTTTTACAGCAAGACACAACGGTACTAGTAGGAAAACACCCTCAGAAATCTTGGACAGAACCATTTTAGTATATCCGTGTAGTCTATAACACTCGGAACCTGCTATTGTTTCTGATTTGTAAGTGCCTGGTAAGGATTTTATTAATTTATTTCAGTAAACATGCGTTGAATATTATTACCAATAATAGACTAATAGCATATTGCCTTTCATGCGTTCTTGCATCAACCAGCGAGCTATACTCCACATAGCATTTTACAAACATGTTGTATCACTATCGAATAAAAACCATGATTACAACAATTATAAGATGTTCTTCGATTCTTTTGGTTTCTTAGAGGTTCAATGCAAATTCCTGTTGTGCACACCAGAATATGTTTAAAATGCAGGCGTCACATGTGAAAGAGTACATCGGGGACATTTATTTGAAAACGAGGAAGTTATTTATGTAGTCACATGCAACAACTTCGACGCATACTGCAATAAAACTGTCGTCTTTACCACCCAATTTTGCAACCTCAAAATCAAATTATTATTCGTTTCTCACTTCGAATTTTATTCATGATCGTTCCGGCTACCGTGCCCAGGGCCTTAACCAACACGCATTAGGCCTCTTGTGCCCTTTTTTCTGTGGGTATCTCGTAGCATGGCCTGGGGACACGATATATGTTTGCTTTAAAGGTGTGTGTATCATACCAAATATTTTCATAGCCTACGTGTATAACACTTCTTCGTACCTGAAAGAACATCTCATTATTTTAAAAAATGCATGCATAAGACTGCAACTTTTCTACTTGCGAATTAAAGCGGAGTTTCTTTGAGTGAGATGTAGTATGTTTATATTCTTAAGTTTAATACAGAAAAGTTGGGTCTAGTGATTGAATTTTGGTTAGCATGCGCAATGACGTAACTAAACACAGGATCACGCGATATAAGACAACAATGATCTAGATATATGCAGCTCTTACCACGTTTTCAATGTCCTTTTAAAAATCAAGGACGATGGTATAAATGGACCAGTTTTCGTCTTCCCAAACCAATTCGACCAAATTGGAGTATAATATCTTATTCCGACTAGGTATGAACGTATGTATACAATCTACATTTCATATCATATCAGTGTACCACTTTAAAGACTTTAAGGCTCCCATGTCAAGACATGATTATTAAAAGATTCCTCTTAGTACAGCCCAGATTATACCAATACCAAGTCACTAGAAGCATGCAGAGACACTCGATCCTATAATCCAGAAAAGGCTGGAATAGCGGACATACCTGAAATGTATTCACACTCCAGAAAATGAGGCGAAGTCTGCAAAACTGTCAAAAGTGTCTCTGAAAAATTGAGCAAAAAGATTAAAAATTAGCGCGGGTCATATTCAATTGGCTAACAACCCGGTGACGTTCAAAAAATATCAAGCAAGGCAGCCACCGACCACCGCACAGGTGAAAACACGCTGGAAGTTTAACAAGAAACTAGATAATTCTTGCTGCTACGAGCAGCTGTCATTTTCACTAAAGGACGGATCACAGTTTTAAACTCTGTGAACTATTTTTACAACATTTTACGGTACCCAAATCTTAACAATATTGATGAAACTACAAATCTCCATCCCTACTGCCTTAGAGAAATACAATCGTGTTACAAGAACAGTGGTGAAAATACATTAACTACAATTTACTCTGTCATCATTCCAGAATTGTGATTGGCTAGATGTTTAATTTTTGAACTCAGTTCTTTCTCCCAATGAGCGGGAAACAGTGCGGGTAGTACGATTATATATAGCTATAATGTGTGTCAAGCAATAAAACACAATGTTTGTCAGGTGTATTAACACGTATAATAGCTAAATAGAAAGTTTGTTGGCGTGATTTTGAAAAAAGGGCGAAGTTCTAGTGAGTTTTTCAAAAATCTCAAACCGCTGTCGTCTTTCTGACTTTTTTACACCTGAATTGTTGTATTTATGTTTTTGTTTAATTATGAGAGTTTCTCAGGTCTAAATTGCACAATTGTTTAATAGCTTAAAAAGGAACGAGACATGTTTGAGTACGTGGTGGGGTAATCTTTTCAAAGTAAGCTTTGCCTTTAAGATAAAACTTATGATCACTAGATAAAATGAATGTCTACATGCAGACACTCATAGTGTAGTGGCTTCTTTTGCCATTCAGTAATTGAGAAGAGCATCAGGGAGTTACTGGATACAGGAATGGAGTATTATACACGATCACATCTGACCAGATAGTTCGCACGTCAACTGTAATCCTCTCTTACAACGTGTTTTTATACAATCGGATTTGTTAACAAGTGAAATGAAGAAGAACACATAGTATTAACTAAGTGCTGATTGAAGGTTTGACAGAACAGGGCTAAATCTATCAAGCCACAGAGAAAAACTCATGTGAATCACCAACCAATGGCTAAAAAATGATTTTTTGAATTAAAAGACAAGGTTCCGCCATGTTGTATGGAAAAGAGAAAAATCACGCATTTCAACACGGTTGCAAAAAACAATATTTTCCAAAATTAGTTCAACTTTAATTACTCGTTACTTCCATATATGAGATGAATGTGTTAAATGCGTATGTAATCATAATATATACTTAGTTTTCCATCAGACATAATAAACTATCAACCTCAATCAATCCTGATATAAATAGTGGGTGCGAGAACAATCAACAACCCTGTATGTTCATCGCTATGCACATGCGCATTAACAATCTCGTACATGAACAATCAACTTTGATGAATCATGATATTAATTTCGTTTGAAAGGTGATGAACCATCAACAAGATTGAAATAGGAAAGTGCGTACTGGCATGGCAAACTGTCAACAGACAGATGTTTTATACTTATTGCCAAGTTAAGACTTTCCTGTTAAACCAGTTTTACAATTTAACACCAGTTACAATATTATGCTATATTAAGCGCCACGATATAGTTCAGACACACGTAGCTGAGTCAGCCCGTTACAGCTGCATACAAATCAACATATTATATGATAGCAATATCGATATAATGAACCATCATGAGTTAATACCTGATTAGACAAAGATGAGAGCGAGTGAGATACTTTATTTTACCCTGACCAACTTTCAACGATTTTAACCACTTTAAAGTTGATGTGAGTGAATGAAAGTCCATGAGAATGGCGGTAAAAGAAAAGCAAATTTACAACTCTCATCGCGATTCTCACCATGGTTTTAATGTGCAAGTTTGGGAAACATATGCGTGTGGATGGAAGAGTAGACTCACGGTCGCCGCAGAATATGTGCAAATGCCATGATGAGATTCAGGGAGTATCGGAGATTCATGATTTTGTAAGCCTTGTTCTCTACTTCAACCTATCAGGCGGTATTCTAGTGGTAGTGGTTTAATTTGTTTGATAGTCATGAATTTTTGACCTGGTGCCCAATAGACAATGGAATGCTGCTCGTTTCTCTACAAAGCTATGAGGTGGAGAACGTACGCTCCGTAGACGCGATTATTATTATTATGTACATTATAAACTATGTACCCAAGTAATAAAGTCTACATCTTATTTGAATACAAAATATCTCGAGAACGGGATGAGCTGAGCCGGTTACTCTACCTGTGTACATTTATGTGAGTAATAATCATGTACGCTATGTTAAGTGTGTTCAATAAGATGCGGGAAGGAAATTCTGAATTAAATAATAACTGTATTATTGTCAAATTGAGAAATATAGTAGTATTATTGAACTGGCTTAAGATACTATACTTACAAAATACTATCCTAGTGGTCTTTCTAGATGTATTGTACAACATTGGCAATTTTATTATCACGAACAGTTGCTATATTCAAAACTTACTTGTTCACCCGACGTATACTTGGACAGTTTCGCAAAACGATTACCAGTATTGATTCTCACAATTCGTGTTTGCTCCAAAGCATGGTTGCGCAAAATACTTTGCATCTAGCTCTGGTAAATAAGTACAGTCTTATTACGTCATAACATAGCTAAGATCGTATTAAATAATATTCGTGTTTGTAGTTATCCAATTACCTAAGTTAAGGCTTAGCACCTTTCAAGTACCTACTATAGTAACAATAAATCCAAATTTTTATATTCGACCCAAGAACGGTTTAAACATTACCTCTCTGGTTCGAGCGAGCTTATGAACAAAAAACCCGGATCACTAAAAATGGATATTTTCGATGCCTTGTATTTCGTTTCGTTAATAAAGTGCACATGACATGAATTTTTTTACAATCATCAAGTTAATTATGTTAAGGTGGTTGTGGCGTAATTTATTTTTGATAAACATCATCTTAAATAATTACTTTTTAAGCATTTGAAGATGCGGCCGTGACATAAGAAACTGGTTCGGCATGCCTGGAAACGAATTTGCAAAATCATGACGTCATGGATGAGTTTTATTTGTAGTTCATTGGTTGATGTCAGCTCAGTGCAAAACCATTGTCGTCATTATGACGTCATGTTACGAATTTTTTCTCTGGCATGGACTAATTTTCCACCTCACCGTCGCATCTTCAAATGCTTAAAAACTTACATTCGTGACCATGTTTTACAAAAAAAAAACTACACTACAATATTAGTTACTAACATAATTAACTTATGCATGCTTATACAAAAGCCATTTCATGTCATGTACACTTTAAATGAGCTATTAAATGATGGCACGTGCGCGTTTTCCGTGCCCCTTCGGCTAAAGTTCAAGATTAGTACAGTAATCAGAGTACAAACCGACTGTTATGCTGGAATGTTTGCCAACAAGACTGTGTTCGCCCTAGCCAAGCTTAATTTAAAGAGCGTAAGTATTTTTTTATTTTCTCATAAAAAAGGTTATTCGAATTGAAGTTTTACGGTTTTTGAGATACTTCTGGTTAAGTTGTAACAGATAGATTGACCTATATTACAGCCAATAGATATAAGAAGTCATTCTTGAGCGCTTTTTTGTCCGCCATTTTCACGCGCTCCATCACACGACATCCTGGCCAGTACAGCCGGCATTTTTTACCTTGAAAAACTAAGTAGAAACTGCCGGTTGTACTAGCCAGGATGGCTATGGCATGGCGTCAGAACTCAGAATTTTCTCGGACCGTAAAAGTAAAGGAGATTGACTTCTGACAGTGTACAATAAATATTCTGGTGTTAATGACCAGATGAAGCAAGATACTCTATAAAGATGACGTCTAGCATGGAATCGAGGCTCATAAACGATCTCACACCTTTATTTCATAATGTACGAAATTATATTTGTCACTTAGAAACAAAACATATGTATTTTCAGCAGAAATTTTATTTCTTCAATTTTAACACCAATATTTCGTTTCCTGGCTGCAGCTGAGATCAACCTTATGAATAATATGGAATATTCCCAATTTTACCTTAACACATCATATTGTCGGTAAATACAGTAGACGACACAATCGTGATCAACACTTTAATGATATTATCAAACGCCGTTGTGTCCCAGTGGCGCCAACAAGGGGGGGGGGGCAGTGGTGGTGATTCTTAATTTGTACGTGAAGTCAAGAGAAAAATTCTCTTTTCCCTTTAACAGACTTTGCAAATGCTTTATAAATTATGCTTCATAGAAGGGCGAGCTTCTCTTCGGACGATCCAGAGACAAATTTCAAAATTTTACAACTTCGCGTCAACCATGAAAAAATGTAAAATGTAAAATGGCGACGAAAAATCGGAAAGGAAAATGCCCAGAATTTATGTTGGGCGAAATTATTTTTTTTCTCACAAAAAAAATCCTGCCGGCGTCACTGTTGTGTTCTTGCACGCAATCACATAAAGTAATACTTGATATTGAATTATTATTCACATAAGATTGAACAAATACAAAAAAACTTCTGTCATAGAAGTTCAGGCGCTTAGATGTTATCATCATTTTATGTAAACACGTCTAGGTTTGTTCTTTGTGGGTGTATTTGTATAAAAAGTGTTTTATATTTACCCATGCATGTACATGTCTCGTTTCTTGTCGTGTGCGCAATTCTCGCGTACCCATTTTATAGTCCAAAATTGGGCTCAACATGTTCCTATGTTTTAAGTCGAAATGGTGCGAAACATGAACATAAACAATTACCATAACAACATCTGATTTCAAGCATGTTGAACATTACCATTGATTGAATTAATGAATACTGTCCACTTTATTGAATTTTTCTGATTAGCGAGAGTGTTTGATTCATTTAATTAATTTGCAACCAAGCAACACATTCAAAACAAAGGTAAACGCTTTGTTCATTCTCCAAATTCTCTTGGTTCGTAAATGCTGTTGCGAATTTGCTCTGTATAGAGGTTTTTCACGGCGGCCATGTTTGTGGTCAACTTTATAGTGCCTACAAGGAATACATTAAGGACGATGGTACTTTAAAGTTGACCACAAACATGCATGGCTAGCGTGAAAAACCTCGATAGGCCTGGATGAAACGCCTATACGATACGCCCAGCCAATGCGCCTAACTAACAAGCCTAACCAGAAGCCTATACAACCAATACGCCGAACAAATACGTAATACACATTACCAATACGTTTTATAGGCAATACACGCTAAGCTATAAGTACGCCTAAAGTAATACGTGCACCTGCAAACCCGTTAGAAAACGCTACAACTGAGACTTAGCGAGAAACATAACGTATTTCATTTGTTACATGAACACCATGCAATGTACAAGATCGAAACCACACAAAAAAGAAATCCCTACGGTATACAGTATGTCGATACAGCTCATGTATGTCGAAACCGGGCTCGTGTACGGCTGTACCGTACCATAGTGATTTCTTTTGTGTGACAGTCATTAGTCTTGTTCTGGTGCTCATGAAATAATACAATACAATACGATACGTTTCGCTACGATGCGGTTGAAATGCAAAAGAAAGGCCCCGAGAATGAATTTTCTTCTACAGGGAATTTTTTTTGCACCTATTGTCGAATTTGAATAACAAAGGTTTTTCTTTCTAATGATCCCGTTTAAAGATTTTAAGTGGTAAGTTGCTCTTAAAATGTAAATTAGAATTATCTGTCTGTCACGCAATCACGAAATATCGACGTCGAAATAAGTTTACTTTTGCCACATGAATATTCTACTAAATGTTCTATGAAATGCTGTCTGTTACGTAAAGTTAACATATATGTGCAGCAATTTTCTCAATTAAACATTAAGAAGTACGACGTTTTTATATATTTTCTCACTGCTAATATAAGCAAAACGCTCCTCAACTTCCAAGTCTCGTATTATTTTGGCAGTCGTTGCACAAAATCGTCGGTTATGCATGTACATATCGTTATATGCAAACTTATCTGCATAGCATTATTATTACATCAAACTTATATATTTTATATAATTCAAGGCACCTAGTTTTTATCACACTCTCTTATTGCCACATACTCCACACCTTATATTTTCTTACGTTCATCTTCCCATTTTCCTAAACATCTCAATGGTCATAAAACAAGCATCGATACAACATAGCTATATACACTGCGACTAGCTAGTTCACTTACTTTTAGGTTGTCGCGTTGGAATTGGTAACAAAACTTCTGCCTTTTAAGAGTACATGAATGGTAGACTCTTTATATAGCAATTCTTTGTTTTCCTTTTTTTATGTTAAGTAGTACGCTGACTAATGTTTTGTTGCACAACTAACGTAATTCGTGCACGTTCACTTCATTTAGATAAAATGAACATTGCGTAAGAAACCATAAGAAAGAAATCTAATCTTCCTGTGAATGACGTGAAAGGAAGCTGTTTAGTTAAGACCAGTTCGTCACAAAATTAAATGGCGTATGATGAACAATGGCAATTAACTTCAGAAAGAGTTCATTTTAAAAATTTTACTAAGTTAAAAGAGAAAAAGATAGACATAATGGAGCGGAAAGATGAATGATTTTTTGTTATCTTTTATCTTTTGTTTACCAAAGTGAGCAAATATGATCCCTTATAGACAAAAAGTCCTATTCTGATAGGCTTAGCTTTAAAAGAATCAAAACAACATCTTAATTATAATGATCTAGGTCATACGTATGCAAAAGTAGCCCCGTGACCTAAGCACAATATGGTTTCACTGTGTCGTGTATATTAAGGTAGTTAACGATAATATTATGTTATAGAATTGTAGCAGCTATATTATGAATAAAAAGTAAAAAAGTAAATAGTAATAGGGAACACTGGGTATTCCAAAACTACTGTAACAAGTGACGCTATACTATAAAATTGAAATATATTTTTACATAGAAGAATCCTAACTAATTACAAAATACTTTTACTGCAAAATAAACGGAGATATTATTATTCAACCAAATCGCATTTATGACGCATACTGCATGTTTATTAAAACAAGGTCATTGTTTAGTTGAAGAACGTGTTCAATGTTGTATTAGTGCATGAGAACGTTGACATCATTCCAGTCAAGCCATCGAGCCATTCTCGTTCGTCATTCATGCCATGCATGCTCAAGGGCGGCGTATATATGACCAACGAAAAGAGCCCTGAAAATTTCGCCGTGTTAGCTAATTTCTGTGGAATTTCAGTTTGACAATTTAGCTAACCAAGCCCTTCGTATCTGTATGAATAACAACTCTGGCCAACAACTATTTACACTATGGATTTCTCGTGAGTAGAAAGTAAACAAAATATAAAATATTAACAAGCAAAGTTACATCATTTACTGCACTTATGAAGCTGTTTTTCAAAACGGTACCCCAACGTTTGAACATCAACAGCGCAATCAGTATTTTTTTTCACTCTAACATCTTTTCGTCTGTGTATATAAAGTCAAACAGCCGCATATTTTTTGGCAAAGTCAGTTAATAAATACATAAAAATAGGCAGCTATACAGTAGCTTTTTAGGACTGACTCAGTATAACAAATACCAGTATTAATTAATATTACTTTATCCCACAGTAAACATCGTGTATATTGTTGACACACGAAAAAAATAGCATCATTCTGATGCTCTCACGCGTGATTTACTTAACTTCAGCGCCCGGCAGTCTGACGTCTACCTTCGTCTACCTTAGCACCCTATACTGACTCTTATTACACGTTGCCCTTACTTATTCCTAGTACTTCTAGCTACAGCCTCCCCCTTACTATCTTTACCCTTACCCTTCTTACTCTTAGTACCTCTAGCTGTACCCTTTTCTTTTCTATCTTTATCCTTAGCCTCTTTCCGTTTCATAGGACGTAAAGAAAAGATGAATAAAGGATCAAGTAAGTAAAATTTCTAAAAATCTTCCTGTGTCAAGAGGAAACCAACCAACTATTATTTGGAATATTGCAATATTGCATGATCCCATCATCTACCGCTTGACTACCGAACGAAGCCCGATCACACGTCGGTAACACTGAGGCGCGGTCACTAAGCATCCCAAAGCAGTTAGTCTAAAAAGAAAACCCTGTTTGTCTTTCTGCTTGTCTAGTCGATATTCTACATGTCCAATTTTGAAAAGATTGTCGTTTATAAAATATTATAAAGCATCCATTGAAATCTTGGGGTATTGCAATTCTAACCTTCATCTAAATTGTTTTCATCTAAATTTATAATCAATTGGGTTGTGTCTGGTTGTCTCAGCATGGATGTATTTTTTATCTGAATCTGCAGTTTTAGTCTGAAATTGTGTGAAATCAGTTTCTTATATGTTGTGCTTTATCTAACTAATATAGTTCGTTTATTCTGCACGCGTACAATTCCCATTTTAGAACGAGAAACTTGTCAGCTGTGCATGCGCTATACAATTTAACTTACTTGAAAATTCGAAATTCAATCTTTACCATAGAGCAGTCTATAGTCTGGCACTTCTATATAAAATCACACTGTTGCAACTTCTTCACTCGCCGACTATATATTATGCTGCGTCCCCAATATGACGGAACTATTAAGATGAGAAAAACAACTATTGAAGGTACTTCTGGTTTGCCGGTTGCGTGCGTGCCTAGCAAGGAAGCTGTCACATGAAGTCTCGATTTGTATGATTTACGCTTTATTCACATGACATTGGCGTGTCAAGTATAATAAACCAGACCGATTAAAAACACATCGTGGGTGTTTGAAATGAGACTAGCAATATAGTCAATGAGAAAAAGACAGAGGAAAGTTCAGGAAACTATACTGCTATATAGATAAGTAAATAAACATGAAATATAAAATAAACTGTGGATGCCGAGTTCCGAATACATTTTCAGTACCGTAGAGAAACCGAATATAATATTTGTAAGTTAACTATCTTTATTTTTAGACGGAAATCTGAAAATCTCTAATCTTTTGGTTAAATTGGTAGCATTCTTTGTGCGAACTTACCAAATCAATTTACCTACAAATCTCGCTTGACGCTGGTTGGTGAAATTTTTCATCTTTGACCACTTTTTTTCATATCGTAAATTAGTGTCAGTTGAAAGCTTAAGTGTGACAAAAACGTTTTTTATTCGTTTGGATATATTTGCCCTAGGGGACATCCAGTGGCTAAGATATTCTTAAGAGTCTTACTTCCAAAGATGACTGGCTTAAGTTAATCTGTATATCCATGTTTAGGACAAATGAGGGTACGCACCTCTTGGCAAAATTTTAAAATTTAATTGAATAAAAAAATTATAATATATTTTCTAGTTAGCTTGCGTGACATACACAATTAAAAATATCCCTATTGTTTACAGTCTGTAACTTCACGTTTTGTATTTTGACTAAAATGACGCGGTGAAGAAATAGACGATGTACATTTTATAGCTATATTATACATTCTCTGTATGTTAAATGTCCGTAGTTCTTCTATGGAATTTATTCGGTGAATTCACAATACTTTAATGCTATGTTTCTTTATGATATATTATCAAGATGGAAAATAGAACATGTAAATTTATAGTAAAAATTGTTTGCAGCCGTGGCGCAAAAGGTGAATGACATTTGCGCACTGTCCAGTATTATTATTACATGTTGCTAAAGCACTATAGTTATTTTAATAATAAAACGTGCTTTTTAAAGTTAATAAATGTCCATATCAATGGTATTTCAAAAATGACAGATAAATACAGATAGCAATATGACCCAAAAGGACAGAGAAGCTAATTAATTCGGGATGAGATCCCACACGACCAACAGAAACTTTAGCAGGATACGCGGAGGGAGAAGATTGCCTCCTGCATGCACTACTGCGGAAATAGCAAAAAATTGTTGATCCCCAACTATATAGCTTGTCTATAGGTGACTGTTATAATGTTGTCTTGGCAAAAAAATGTCAGATGCAAATGACGACATACTTCATATAATTATATGCTGAACCAGGAGCTCATGATTTTGGCTATCGTTTTGAGACAAACACCTCATACCGACATCTTGTGACGACGAAATGAACTCGGAATGAGATAAGTAATTGTGCTATTCGAGAAAGCACTCGGATCGTCGATTGTCTCGTGAAAACTGCTCGTATAGCTGCTAGTGGTGCTAGCGTGTTCCATAATATGACACATTTGCATGTGAAAACCACACATTTGTATGTAAAAATGACACATTTGCATGTGAGAATGACACATTTGCATGTGAAAATGACACATTTGCATGTGAAAACGACACATTTGCATGTGAAAACGACACATTTTATTGTGAAAATGACACAATTGCATGTGAAAACGACACATTTGTATGTAAAAATGACACATTTGCATGTAAAGATGACACATTTTTATGTGAAAACGACACATTTGCATGTGAAAACGACACATTTTATTGTGAAAATTACACAATTGCATGTGAAAACGACACATTTGTATGTAAAAATGACACATTTGCATGTAAAGATGACACATTTTTATGTGAAAACGACACATTTGTATGTGAAAACGACACATTTGTATGTAAAAATGACACATTTGCATGTGAAAATGACACATTTGTATGTAAAAACCGATTCCGATTCATAATCATTGGCCAGAGTGAAACTTATCCAATTTCATCTAAACATCAACTGATACTGGTTTGAAAACGCAAGAAGCACAAAGAAATTCAAAACAATAGTTATGGTAGCTATACCAAACAATACGACTCGTCTGCGACAACTGCAGCATGCAGTCTTAAATAACGATCAAATACTCGGGAGACTCTTCCAAGAGTTTTTTCCAACGAAGTTTTCTTTGGGCTAGCATGAAATAACTACAAGTGAACAACTTTCTTGTTTGTTTTTAAAGCTACTAATTTGTTCAGTCTAATATAGCAGCTGCAGAGTCCAAAGTTCACATTGACAAGTCTTACTCGAACCTTCGTAAGCAAGAATAAAGGCGATATAACACAAGCACCGTATCGGCACCAATCAATCATGCAGGCCTGGAGCTATGAGGGCTAGGAGAGGCTGTGGCATCATCCAAATAATGGGCAATCGCTTAAGACGTCGGAAAAATACACAATTTTTGCTTACTCGTGTTGGAAATATAGTACATCAAGTACCACGCACCTATCTACGAATAAGGACATTTTGTAGTACCCATACCACAGATCACAGTATATAGTGCAGGGTAGAACAGCAGTGTCATCAGGAGATATATGTAATACCTCTTCGTTCTTATACACGTATGCAGGTTAAAAACTATCTGTTTAACTCTTTATAGATTTTACTCTGGCTAACGCCAGACGATTTTACTCATCAATGTGGACCCTCCTGACCTCAAAGGGTTAAGCAATGCGCGTGTACCTGCTGACAGTTGCGTGTGCTTATTTGAAAAAAGCATGTAATTTACTGGCTCTCGAGAAAGTTGCGACATGAACTGCCCTACTATACTGCCCGTACTACAATGGCTATTTTAATGTTAGCAACCGTAGTTTTATTTCAGACGATATACCTCTACAGACGACATCACATATAAACGTCTGCAACACAACATATAACGGTTAGCTAGACACATGATATTTTCATCTCACAAAAATTATACAGTAAAGAGAGTTTGGCGGGTGTTTCTATGACACGATGTTTTGGTTGTTCTTTCTAAGAATTATTTATAATTGTATTAAAAGAAACTAGTCAAGATGGTGTGATTTTTTCGACCCTGGAAGGAAGTTCCGATCATGGGGTCTGGTGTTCCGCGTTTAGCAGGTATGACTTTACTGACGGGGATAACCCGAGCGGCCACAGTTCCACGGCATTCACAACCCTGGAACTATAAACTTTCCCAAGGTTATTCATGTAAAGACGGAGCAGTTGTTGGAATATTGATCGACATGAACGTCAAACATTCGTCCGTGTCTCTACTTGATTGCTCATCCTAGACTATGCATACAAAGAATATTGATTGTGATCACAAATGTTGTATTTTCCTCCATTAGCAGCTGCCCTTGAGAAAAAACTTTCTCTGATTGTTACGTTTCTAATAGGTTTATTATTCAGGCACACAAAGAACTGTGGGACGAAAAATACAATCATTATCCGGACCGAAGTATTTCCACTGGGATCAAAATGTCCTGAGGGAACAACACTCCTAGCCAGCGTACAGTCCTAGAATATTGTTTCTTTTTTGTACTCATATTTTCGAATATCGTATTATAAAATTAAAAAAACAACTGTGACGAAGTGTTTGTCTGACTGCACAAACAGCTAGCTAGCTACGTTATATGACAAGCAGCTGTTTACTTTCCACTTTTTTTACATATTGATACAATTGTGATAATAGAACAAATATTGATACAGATACGTAGATGTGATTGTTCTTTATCACAGCTTCAAAGAAAAATTTAAAAACTTTAAAAAATTATAGCTGGAAAAGAAACAAGTTATTTCTGACATAGGCTTTGCACTTTTCTACTAAATGTAATCTCGTAAAAGAATATATAAAATTAAAAGTCAATTTTCACATTATTTGATACATTTTATAAGCCTAACAAAGAACTGGTAATATGTATTCCCTGATTTTAACTTACATTAAGTATTCTATTATTCGCATATTATAGATTATGTCGTTGTGCATGCAAACTAAACACGAAGTAATCACAGAGGTATAGCCACGATGCACTTCTGCCTGTCGTTTCTATCAATCCGAGGAATTTTCCCGAAACAGGAGTAGAGAAGCAGGGTCATAATAGTGATGTAGTCAAGGACGTCGCGACCGGTACGTAGTATGTGTGTGTGGGGGGGAGGGGGGGGGGTTGTAACAACCCTCTCCCCAGTAATCCTATATAGTATAGCAAAAGTTGGTTAACAACCGAACATGGGCCAAACCGTATCTTGCAGATGGGCTCACGTTCAGCCTTGAAATCGACCGATCGGCATCAAAGGTGCTTGTTGGTGTAATACAAAAAAATAACAAATATTTAAAAACAACACTTTGATTGGGCTTGATGACTGCGTGGTAAAGCTGCTAAAATTGACCACATGGTTGGTCAAGATCCTGTTACCCCGTCCCACAAAATACTGGAATACCGGTCGTTCCTGGGTGTAGTATTTTGTAGCCGTAGGTGAGATAATTTATCACTTTCTTGTCGTTGATATGTCCTTGGGCCATGCACGAGGAACTGCACCGAGACGAATTCAGACTGGTCTTATATAAAAAAAACAAGGTGCAAATCATAGATAATTTCGGTGCTATCTTTATTAAAGTGAAGTTATCCGGATAACTTTATCGACCCTAGTGTAATTACTCATTTATATGAAGGACAATTTCCTTTCGCTTGAGGCAAAAAAACCAGGACATTTCAACTGGAAAAGTACGTAACAAACAAATATGGTCATATGTCGATGAGGTGTCAATTGATACATGCTTGAAACGAATGAGTAAGAATGAGTAAATCTAATTAATAAAAAAACTTTCTCTCAGAGAACAATGGCCAACAATAAAATTGTCTTTACCAGATGTAGCCTAAGATGTACTAACATAATGAGCAGTTATCGCAAATAACATGATCAGAAACTGAGAACTAAAACAGAAACTAAAAAAAAATCGTTTCAAAATCGTTTCTAGTTGGGAATGTTCCAACCACAGTGAGGACAGAGAAAACACCATTGAGTAAAATACCGTAAAATACGCTACTGATATTTTCCATGAATTGACTCTTAGTAAATACGAACAGGAATTAAAGCGTTTGACATGTTACAGCCCCCATTTATAAGACGTACTATGTCAACATGGCAACTTGGACTAAACATACAACTTTGGTGGGAATATCGAAGCCACTCAGTATACCGTGACAAAACTAGAGCTCCACTGTCACTCATAACTCTATCTCGGTACTCGTGGGTTCCTCATCGGTTAAAACGATATTTACTAAAAGTCACATTTCGCCGCCTTAATATACAATATCATATACCGTGTAATAACCACGCTAACAAAGTGCAAACATATACCGTAGTTTTCACAAACGTTTTTTAGTAGGATTTATGGCACACGACACCTAGAGTAATGCGTTATGTACACGATGCACGCAATCTTCTGTAACTCGCCATAAACGAAGCAATAAACTACAATAAATGCAAGCTAACCTAGTAAACCTGGTAAATACAACAAGATCTTATTTAGTCCAACTGAAAGCCCAAAATCTTCATAATATATAAATATATAAATAATCTCGGAGAGTCAAGTTTGGAACGTGACGTAAAAAGACCAACGTACTCGCTGACGTCATGACTCGTTCCAATCTCTCAGTACAACACTCTTGGTCACGTCTATATTCCCATCCGTTGTCATTCTTGACATATCGTAATATTTAACTACGACTATTCACTCGGCAGCTGTATGTTTTACACAGCGAGGTTAGTCCTGCGGTATTGAAAGACCATTGTTTTGTTGAACCATGCACTTCCCGCTTTTTACTCGAAAACGAAACAACGTGGTCTGCCAAGTAATACTCCGCGACGGCCGAACATGTTTGAACAACCGATAGATCACAACTGTTTTCCAATACTAAAGCAGAAACTGTATATCGTACTGGAATGAGTTGCTGGATATAGTTACTTATAAAGCTTCTTAAAACAGTCTAAGAATGCGAGTGAGATATTAATGTTCCCAAATATACTAAAAGCAAAATAAATATAAACCACAAGAAACTAAAGACATTGTCTCAGAACACCAGACTAGAAGTCGTATGAAGTATAATATTCTAAAAATTCTAGGGATGGTTCAAAGAGTCAATTAATCAGAGATTAAAGAAGTCTAGGAATCTAAGGCAACTAAAATAAGCCCATTGGTTTTTATTTCTAAAATATGTCTTAATGCTGCTAAAGGAAGGCTAACGATGCTATAAAATTAACTACGAATGATATAAAACGTCTATAGTATAAGGGGTCTTAAAAAGAAATCTGGTATTAAAAGAGGTGACAGTATAATGATAGCAACTAAGAGAGGTGTAGAAAAGTTGTAGGTATAATAAATATGAAAGGCAGCTTAATGCCATAATTATACTACTTGAAGTCTAAGGATATACTATAGAAGTGAGAAAAGAAGTCTAAAATTTCAGAAATCTAAAAGAAGTCAAGGGATAAATAGAAGCTCTGCGCTTGTTAAATACAATCTATGGCGTAGTCTATATACATCGCAGTATATGCTAAGAAGGGTCATAATTCGGTAACCAATAAAACTATTTTGAGATCGAAACTATGTGCGGCGTAAGGATAGTGAAAGTACGCTAGATATACTAAAATAGGCTAGAATATATAAGTGTCTATAAGATTGCCAAATGTTCGTCGTTTGATTGCTACCAAAGGAAGCATGAATTATATTTCCATTTTTATATAAATGAAAAACAGGACCATCGCCATGGGAATGACCGCAGACCTTAAAAACTAACAAACTCAATTTTTGTCTACATTACACCATGCGGTCAGGAGCAAACAAACTGCTCTACATTCCTCTCCAATAAGGACAAATCAATAATTTGGGTTGTTTCGCAAATGCTTTGATGCAATGTTCAATAGAATCTTACCCGTGCTTATCTATACGAGAACATAGTAATTTTACTATTTATTGCTACCAATGCAACAGCTATAGTCTAGGTATATATAGCTTCCCGTCTCTAAATAAGCTTAGGTCGACCATTGACTGCAAATTACTAGTTTTATTTACCGTCAGTGCAAAGGTGACAAACGCTATAGGGCAATGTTGACGAGCATACACAGTGTTTATGAGTGCAAAGAACACTAATGAAATCAAACCTTTAGGCGTCACTTTAAAACTTATATCTTCATTGTTGTTCTTCTTTATGTAGGTTTGTGTCTCCAAATAAGTTCAAATTGCTCATTGAACCACTGTAGGCTTCTTTGCTGTAAAAAATTTGAGAAATGTCGTCAGACATTCAGTTATGATAATAAAATCAATATGTGATGAGTGAAATTCAGTTTCAATAAAAGCTGCTATGAAAACTTCTTAATTTAATTCACACTTGGTTGATAGTCAAATAACACAGCGATAATAGCACATGTTGAGCGAACGACTGACATTTTTTATAAACAAGAAACCATACTCAGGGCAACATCTTAACCACCTTAAGTTTCGACTACATTTTTAATCACCATTAGAATCTTACCAAACTCAAGATTACTAAAACGTATTAGTCGAAGTGTAGGGAAAAAAAACCTTACCCCTATTAATTATTTTGACAATTTGATTAATTTGCCCATCTGTTCTACTGATATTGCTTTCGTTCTTACAAGTTTTCCATATTGAAAAATATACTATAAAAGCAAACTATGACTGCTACCGAGAGCGTTTGTTCACGAACAATTGTCAGTATATTAAAAACAATCTGTTTAAACTTTTGTTTATTGGTTACAATGCCACGTCACAGCTGCGCTGAGTTTGAAACAAAACCGTAAAGGTAACCCGATTAGTATTATAGCCGGTGTTTATTCAAAGTTTTGTATTATGAATATAGTTTTAAACTACGACGTTGACTGAGAAAGGAGAATATGAACAAAGGTTTCGGCAAATATATTTTTATGGTGTATCCTAAACAAAAACAAAGAAATTTCTCTCAGAATGAAATTGAACCGGAATGACATGACGTACTTGCATTGATGATGGATGATGTTTGTTTAAATGAAATAAATTTTCGTATAATGATACCAAGGTAAAGGCTGAGTCTGTTTATTTATCCATCCCAGTCTTTGGTTCGGCTTTGTTGAATAACACAAACGTGGCGCCTTGATAGTTCTCGATATACGCAAACTGAATTCAATAACTGTTTATTTATAGAATTGTTCTTTTCAAGATGGTTTGTGTTGATAATTCATCAACATATCCGCAAGTTTAAGATAATTGTGCATGTGTTCTGCCTTCAGGGAATGCTTGGAGTTCTATATATCAGCATTTTGATCGTTTCTCCTTTCATATTGTCTTCAGTTTTAAAAAAACTGAGTTTTTTTCAAAGATGGTGAGTGCTTCTGTCTGTGGGCATGTCTCTTGCAATTGAAGACTCGTTGCTGCAGCCTAGCTTACACGATGATGGAAAGTCTATAGCCGTACAAAACTGCAGCTAGATGCGTAACCCAATGACCAACTTGCAAGCCTTTAAATATCAGTCTCGAGTTTTAGAAATTGAATGAATAGTCTGTTCAGCTTAAAAACTGATTAAGTGGTGTACCCCAGTTATATGTATGCCCTACAAAAATGCTTTTTTCTTAAGTTTTTGGATATTCACGGATATGCTGAAACGTCACAAGCTGGCTAAACGCAATATTTTGATCTTAAAAAATATATGCCTGTTGGAGTCAATTAAACTTTAATATCATGAGTTCTTCACGTCCTAAAATTTTCCCTCTGTACAATAGTTTCACAAGATGGCAGGAGAAAACCTATTTTTGATCAAAATATCAAAAAACTGAACAAATTTTATGGAAAAACTGAAAAAATATGGCATCTCATTCTCAATAGATATATACTGAAAATGTTTTTTTTACGTCCGATTGGAATTGTATCGGTAAATTCTGAAACACAAGGAATATGCTGTCCTCATTTTCATGCAGATGGCTACGCGTTTTTCAGTCTGAACAAATTGTCACAATTATGTATCATATTTTGCACTCAACCTGAGCAAGTCTGGTGAAATGATCCATGGTGCCAGCGTGTTTCGCACCGCTCCATGGTATCAACTATCACGACTCTTCCTCGATCGAGTTTCATTATTGCACACCATGCATACCTGAAAAATTGTTATGTTAACGGTTCTGTATATGGGCCCGCGCGCAGTGTCGTTCTTCATTCACACTGTTAAAAAATTCTGTTGATAGCCGCTGCATGACCACATCAGTATCTTTTAGTATAAATATATAAAATTACAGATTGTATTGTTGTGATACATGAAGAAATAGAATATGTAAATTCACAGTACATTTCTGATTGTATTTCAGAAGTTACAGTATCTGATAAGTTATAGTATAAAAGAGAGATGAACTCAGGAAATAGGGTAGTTATTTGCAACGTGCGAACCTATTTTAGCTATACCAGTCCACAGGTATTCATTCTCTAACACTTCATATATACTTGAAACCTACATGCATTCCATAGTACACAATCATCACAAGCTGACACCTAAATTACCAGTAATTGTCATGTTGAAGATGTTGAAGAATTTCTTCAGCCAGCTAAATGCATCCTAAACTTTTTAAATATATTATGTTTCCGTGTATGATATACCTAACATCTAAATGTGGTTTAAACATGTTTATTCAATAATCGTGGTTTTCAAGGGGTATTATGACTGTGACGGTCGACTGGCATGCGCATCCAAAATGTTTACGAAAAAAGTGCGGTCAGCCGACAATTCAGTTTGTGGTAGTATAGCAGTGAAATATAGCACTACACTATTTACAACTCTTGTCTATATTCAGCATTTCCTTGACTTGTTTTAAAAGTTTAATTTATAATTTTCTAAAATTCGGGAGAACTGTTTAGGCAGTGTTATATATGAAGCCAAAATTAGAGTGATGTATAGTGAACTGGCAAACTTTTGCCGTTTTCCAGCAACTTCAAAACTTTGCATCAGAGTGTATTCACCTGTACAGAGCGCGAGAACGTATAGAAATTTTATGTGAAGGTCTTTGAAGATTAATAACCTAGACAGATCATTCGGCAGTTCAGTAGGTTTTTGCGGTTCAATTTTTGGCTTTGGCCTAAGGCACATGGCTAATAAAAGCGATAAATATTTTTAACCTGAAGTATCACGTAAACATATGGCTCGCATGCAGGGCAGTGTCTGTGGAAAAGACTATGCCACGATTCCACAAGTCGTACTACATCATTCACCCACTATAATCGTGGACTAACGCTTGCAATGCAGCTGTATAATGTTGTTGTGTTTCCTCCAGTTCTTGCAAGAATATTTTCCAGATGCAATACTAGGTCATAATACTTCACACATTTATTTAATGAACTGGAGAATTATTAGTCAATAATTATCAGTATATAAGTATATATAATAAAGAATCTCGTTGTAATGCAAAAACGTGTTAAGTGTTAAGGTTATATAAG
>JAOTOK010113729.1:0-13959 GCA_025770025.1 Virgularia gustaviana | reverse complement strand
GTTGCTCTTACCATCAATAAAAAAGAAGAGGAAGTAAAAACACATCAACAACAACTTGTGGAAGCACTTCAAAAACTGTTTGGAAGCAAACCCAACCTGGTTATATTCGTCGAAGGATTAAAACCATTACCAGAAAATAAGTACGAAAACTACTGTATACTTCGATACATTCTGTTTGGTCGTTTTCATTGCCTAGATAAAATTATAAATAATTTATATAATATTCTTTTTGCAAATGCAATGCATTTTACAATCTGCACCGGGTTCAGTCAGTCAGTCTGAATGGCGCGATTTATTGGATAGCGATTTTTCCAGGTTTTAGTTCTCGATTAATACCCTAAAATGTTTTCCGTGAACAATTCTCCCTCTCTCCCCGTCTCCCATGCATAAGTCGCCTTCCTAAAACCCTTATATACGAACGTAGCTATACCCAAGGCTTACAGTCGTTCCATGAATCGTGTCGTATTAGCGACCAGCAGGGGCCAGTTGTTCAAAGCTCGGTTAGCTTAACCCTAGGTTAGTGAAGAATTGAGAACCCAAATTCTGGGTGCCTGCTGGTTGAAACTTTGTGGCTTCTTAACAGAACTGTTGTTACTTACTACTTGAAGTCTTACGAAATGAATTTTAAATGAAAATGATCGATCCTAATACAGTGAAATAAAACAGTGGGTTAACTTTTAACCCTGGGTTAGCGCTAACCCGCTTTTGAACAACTGGGCTGAGTTGCATGGAAGACGGGGAGAGAGGGAGAATTGTACTTTAGTTTTCATTGGTGTATGTGATGACTATACAAGATGTAAGTCTATTCCACGTGATTAAACACACCAAAAATGACAAGATTAAAACGGTTTTGTTCAAAACCTGCCTTAGAAGACCTCTCATTATCGCATATTGTAGAACTGAAGTTGTAGTATATTTGCTGGAAAGAGATGCAAGTGGTAACTCCAGACGTTTTCCTGCCAGTGAGGTGTCAAACTTTTTGAACCAGGCTAATACAAAGGTACGCTTTGACGCATGTAAATGATCATATACACATAATCTAGTACGTATTTGAATTATACCCGTCTTATACTTGTACGCGCATGGGTCCCTTATATGAAGCCAAACTTTTATTGCCCCATTTCAAAGTTCCTTTAAAATTGTTTTATGAACTACCTGTATTTTGCAGTTATAAATTTAATTGTTTTCAATTGGTATTTCAGTTAATGTATAGGATATTCCGAGATAAACCAATCACATCGTTTAACACGCAAGACAATTTGAGTATATGCCAAACTGTATAATGCATTCAATGCGGCTGCCTTACATCTTTCAAATCCTCGTATGCTAAGGAAATTGATCATTGGTATTTTTAAGTCATTCTATCTGAGAACCCCAGAAACGTTTTGTGTGAACTAATTCCGATGGTTTGTGACGGTTTGGTGTGGCATGTGTATGTCCTGTGACATAGTTATTATTTGTCACCAGTGAACTATATAAGAAATATATTTGATTATCTTATAATATACAGTTCTATGTCACGTATAGTATTATTTCCCATATAGACCCAGCTCCAGACACTTGGTGTTGAGAAAGTTATTGCTAAAGCAGGGCTAACAGAACAGCAACTGAGCTGGTACCTTGGTAATCCGCCAGCAGGTTGGCAGACTTGTTATATGACTAGGTTTTATCAATTATAACGTGACCAATTAGCCTTTTTCACGACGCCATTTTTGGGTTACTTTCAATTTTTCCAAAACGATTGTAAACTATGATATCAATGTGAAAAGCGATTTTCCAGAATAAACTAAGGTATTTAAAAACTAAGTTTACCTTAGTTAAAAAATATAAAAGTCTCCTTTATGTGCTCTTACGCAGACATGTTTTGGAAAAGTACCCCCAAAATGACGGCCATATTCGTCTGATCGTGAGAACGGCTAATCGTTATCATATTATTCGAATATTTTGAGAGCATAATTTATTTAGTCACTTCATCCCTTCGTCAAACGAAGAGCCTGTGAAAGAGGCAGGATTGTTGCCATATGCTTGTATAATTGGTTTCGTCTGCTAACAATTGTAGGGATTCACCCAATCTTATGGGAGCAAGCAAGAAAGGACAATCCTCAGCCAACCAGGTAGCTAAATCTTAATTTGGTGTAAAGGTAGACGTGCTTTGGTCATCTACGTGATCGGCAGCACGACGCGTATAACGTTCTCTAGCTACTGTACAGCTGTATTTCAATTCTCATATATAGTTGACTTCGTTGTTAGTGGTAACGTCATACCATACTTTTGGTGTTACAATATTTAATACAATAGATCTGATCCCAAGAGGTCATTGGTTGTTCATTGAGAATAATAATTTTGAGAGTTACCATTTCTTGACTACATAAAATCGAGTTTGGTATGGACTGTCCAAATGATGAATGTTGATATTCGTGTTCTTTTTCAGGCTTGTCCCCGTGCCTATTCTAGGATTTGAGCAGCTTCACAACAGAATTAAATTTCAACAACAAGAAACAACTCTTCACCAGAACGCACTTGAAGTACGTTTCTATTTTCAATATTTACGATATTGTTATGCACTTTTCTTCTCCTAAATTTTAAGTGCCTATAAAGCCGTGTCTCATTTGAAAGATTTGTTTAAATGGTTTTGTAAGTTATTTTACAGTTGTTCATTTACTTGGTTGCTTGTTTAAAAGTTCTTTCAGGACGAGAACGTTCACTACGTCGCAAATCCAATGACAATGAGCATACAGTTCAGCCAGTCTTGCATGCTTATCCAAAGTAGGAGACGTCGAAAAACTCCATTTCATTAGAATTCCAATGTGCTAAAATATTTTAAAAGATTTACACCAGTGACACTGATTAATATATTATTGTCATTAGCATTCATGCATGCAGTATATTTCTTGCTGCAACCTCAACGAAGGGCAATTCTTGACTAACAGCTCGACGTGAAGACAACACTACAGATACATACTGCATGTAAGACATTCACTGATTTTACATTTTACATTGTATGTAGATTTTGTCCGATGATATAACAAACTTACAACAAAAGCACACTGAAACAATGGCAAAGCTATCTCAGTACAAGAGACGTTGCCTTGATCTAAGTCACCGTGTTTTACAGGTTGGTAATTTTTCTGTATTTTGGACTACTCCCGCGTTCTAGCAACAAAACCCCTGTTATGACGTCACACAATGAGCTTAGATACAAGATGGCAGCAGATGAGAACCATCTTAGTAATTTCTATAAAAATATCTCAAGAGCGAAACCAGTTAGCCGTAGAGAAACTGTAAAGGGCAGTTATATATCATTTGAAAGATTGTTCCAACAAAACAATAAAAATAGCAATTGGAATACTGGGCAACTGGATGTCAAGTGTCAATTGGAATACTGGGCAACTGGATGTCAAGCCTTGACTAATATCCGTGTTCGATTATACTTATTCGTACTAGGATATTTATATCTTATAAATATATCGATTCATAACTTAGCCTTAATACTGTTTTTATCGAAATGGAAAGTTTTTCCGTTGGCATTTGTAATAAAAAGCAGCAATAAAGAGCTTGTTTTTTTGCTACTTAATTGCTTTAATAGTTTCTTGTCTTGTTAATATTAGGTAATTTCAAAGCAAGAAGTGAAACGAAAGACAGGGTGTTCAATACAGTTGGACGAAGAAGAATTGAGGTCAGAGACTCGTTTTTAATACTATTGCAGATTTATACGGTATCATAATGGAGAATACTTAACGCATGCGCGGTTTGCATTAACATTTATTAACATAGCTGAAACTCGATGTCCACAACGCCTAGATTATAGTCTTAGATACAGTATAGCTATGCAGTACTGTTACATGTTAGCTGTGAAATTTAGCCTGTGTAACTGGTTTTATGTGGCGCGGTTGACTGACACTGACGACATATATTGTAATGGACAATCCCATGCACCCTACTATGTTATTGTTACCAATCTTCCACTAGCTGAGATCATTGTAAGTAGTATTATACAAAGGAAAATACTTTCAGTAACTTGAGAAGTACATAGGCTAATCCAACTGTCACGTGGGGGGTATAAACCTTACTGTTGTTATTCACTGAACCACACCAGTTGCAAGAGTGTGTCACCAAAGGAACACATATAATAACTTGAAGATTGGGAAATTTTCTTATGGCGGTAATTGAAGGAACTTGTATGATGCGCAATTTTAAAAAGACCAACCGGGAGGAGTTGAAAAATGCAGGTGTGTAGCCCTCTGGCTGGGCTTCGAATCATCATGAGAACTCAGCTATTAAGCTAATGTGTGTCTGTGTATATGTGTGTGTGTATACATATGGGATGGAGTACTTTCTGAGTGAGGGTAAAATGGGGGTGGGGAGGAACTCTGAATTTATACTAAAAACTAGTTCTAAAATACATAAAATCGCCATTTCGAAACCTCTAAATTCCGAAATCGTCCCTAAAAGGCATTTTCTGGACCACCCGATGTTGACACTTGATCTGACTATGCCACTTGGGACGCCTTTGGCGAAATACTATGAAAAAATCAAATGATCTTCTCCCCCTCCATAGAGTAATGTGCAAGTGTGTGTATTCTTTCTCAACATATTTATCATTATTGCTGCAGAATTCAACTAGAATCGACTTTAGCTGCACTAAACGGGCCTACACAATTTAAGGTAGGTAATCAATAAACTATCTTTCACCCAATGCGAGGGAAGTCTCGGTGTAGAATGGCCCTTATGCTGATTTTCCCTGAGCCGTCGTTATCTTTACCTCACTTTGGTATCATATGCATCAAAGTGAGGCTTAGTGGTAAAGACAAGACAGTGGAAAAACCCTGTAGGGCTCGTTATTCTCTGTTATTCATGGAATTAAGGCGAGAGATACTCACGGGGATTTAATGTGGTTAGGAATGGCCCGACTTACAGTTTTATATGTAAGACCGGTGATCCGTGGTAACATACGGTACTTCTTCTGTAGCTTGATTTATAAAGTAACCTATACATGTCATTTGGACATTCTAAATATAAACAACGTTTATACAGCTGTTAGACAACTCCAACAACCAGCTCAGTGTTATGACATTATCGGGCAATAACCAACTCATTTGCAGCCAATCAAGAGCCGTCATTTGCTATACCTGATATCACCTGATAAAAATTTCATGGTTTTACTTCAACATGTAGGGTCGTTTAAACGAACTGCTTGCTCAACTACGACTTCAACAACAGATGCTTGGTAACCCGACTGATGTACGATATTCAATGGACAAATCGATGCAGGCGAACCTTAAACAGGTTTGACCTAAATGATTTCACAACACCTAAAAACTCTTTCGTATAATTCCCTCAACTAAAGCATTCCTTGGTTAACGCATGGGCAGGAATAATGGGCATTATAGTTATTAATAATACTGTTATACTACAGCAGACGAATAAAACTGGAATTTTCCCTTAGCGGTACAGTAGTTCTCAGGGCAAGTAATGATATGCAAAAACATTATACTTCCCTAAACACAGTGGGAAATCATACATCCACGTTTTGGACAGAGTGTAAAGGCCCTGTTAAACGAGGATTAGAGTCTATGAGAGTAATGCTAAGTCGCTTTCGTTTTCCCTCTGCTGATTTTGAACTTTATAATCTTAGCAAGTCTCGCTTACATGTGAACCAGTTTAAAGTTGGTAAGAGTGAATGAAAGTCCATGACTGTGGCGATTAAAACAAACCAACCCACATCGCCACTTACCCACTCTTACCCACCCTTATCCACTCTCATCTTTGGGTGCTTCCGTTGTGTTACGGATCACAGTCGACTACGCACTTTCTCACCGTCTAATTTTGAAATACTCACTGCCAACCAATCCAAACGGCTACCCCAGCCCTAACCATAAACCTAAACTCAAATCTTATTGTTAACTACCGTCACAAACGATTTTTTATATTTATGCTAATGAGTCAATCCGTAACATGAAGATAGAACCGGATAAGTTGCAACTTGCAAGCGTGAAGTAAAAAAACATCTTAAAAATGAAGAGACGTTAAGATAAAAGTAATTATACCTTGTTTTCCTTGCTTTCATCTTTTAATATTTTGATATCTTTCTTGGGTTTTGGTAACGGTTTTGGTTTTGCTTTTATTGACGGTTTCGCTGACGGTGGCTTCGGTTTCGCATTCGTCGTTGTAGCACTCGTCTGTGCTGGGTTCTGCTTTTCAACTTTTTCCACTGACGTTTCTACAGGCTTTTCATTCTCTTTTTTTGTAGTAGTCGTCACTGGAAAGCGATGATTCCTTCCAAGAGATTTCGATTTATCGTCAGGTATGTTCCTTTCAAATTTAGGTTTCGGCTTCACATCTGGTTTCCTTCTTCTCTCTCCATAAGATATGGTATTAGCGCGGTGATCGCGTTCGAAAGCCTTCGTCAATTGAGACACGCCAAGGCATGAATCGTCTTGAGAAACATGTTGGCTTAGTTTCTCGGTGTGTGCAAAGAAACTATCGGACCTTGTATTTTCAGACACTTTATCTTTGTTTTGGTTTTCTTCACTTTTTTCTTTTATAACAATTTCACTCGCAAGTGGTTTCTCTGCTGCTTTTTCAGGACTCGTGGGATCCAATCTGTTGCTTTTTGTTGGAAGTGCCTTGGCTTTAGGTTCCTCCGCCTGACTAGTTTCATTTTTCAGCTTAGGTACGTTAATAACGAGTTTTTCTTCAGCATTCTTTACTTTCTCCGAGGAGTATCTCCTAGTTGCCGGTTCAGCGAGGACTGGTTCACTTTTAACCTCTGACATGACTGTAGGCGTCACTATTTCTGTATCTTCAATCACACTTTTGTTAACAGAGGCTTCTGTCTCAACAATCGTGACCTCTGGTTTGGCATTACGCTCGGCTGCAGTACCAAATACGGTGTCAGTTATTTGTGGACTGGGAGAAGTTATAGACTCCGGACTAACTGGTAATGGTACGTCTTTTGGATCTGTAATTGTGTCGCTCTCTCTAGGTTTCTTTGGAATATCAAGCTCGATTTTCAAATCAGAAGATGATACTGGCTGTGGTTGGGTTTTTTCTGCGGTCTCCTTGCTTACTTCTAGTGATAAAACTTCTTTGTTCTCCTTCTCAACCGACGTTTGGTTGTCAGGCGCGGAAGGAGATACAATCGATGCAGGAGTTACTTCTAGTGATAAAACTTCCTTGTTAGTCCCATTTACTGCACAACCGTCCACGGACTCAACAGGTGACTTTGGTGACATAATATCTTTACCTGTTGTTACACTGTTGCGTATTTCAACTGATGTTCTTTTCTCTTGCTTGTCTTCTACTTTGCTAGGTAAATCCGTTGTACTGAGATCTTTCTTTTGACTTGAACTGCTAGATGTACGGCGTACTTCTTTGATTTCTATCTCTTCATGTTTTTTAGTTGTTGTTTCTACTACTGTAATACTTTCTGACATCTTTCCACCAACTGATACACGTTTTTCTGTCACCGCCCCCTGATCCATATCAACATCATCACTCTTCGATACACCAGCCCCTGCACTAACATCTACTTTCTCTTTCGGTTCGGTTTTCTCATCATCGTTCTTTTTTTCCTCAACCTTTTCTTCTTTTGACTTAGCTTCAATGTGCTCACCTACTTCATTGTTATCTTCTTTCAGGGATCCTAACTTTCTGTCCCCATCCTTCTGGTCCTTGGTTCCAACTGACCCACTTCTTGGTACCGCATCACCTTTCTTGGATCCTTTGCCTGATTTACGTCCAGCACCCACCCCTCGTCTTGATGGAGCTCTTCTATCACGTGGGGCAACTCGTATTTTGTCATGAGAAGCACTGAGACCAGGAACAAAATTACTGGGATCTGACGAGGGCGAAGCTTGCCAGTCAATCCCTAAAGAATGCAATATAAAGTCACTTCAGATAAGTATATACAGTACTTACACGTGTTTGGATTGGACCTTAAATTTAAAAACGTTAAGTACAAAAAAAAACTTAGTCCTTGGTGAAATATCCAACATGTTAAGTACTTTGTTATAAAGTTTTACAGCGTTTCTCTAGCGACGGAAGCCAGTACACACAAGAGCGGCAGTAAATCGATAGGGTTTCCTTTGAGAGATCAAGTACAGTACAATCTCATTCATTATTGTTTGGTATACAAATTCTAACCTGGAGGTTCCTGTGCTACGGTGACGGTTACTTCATGTTGTATTGGTTTAGAATTCTTTCCTCGAAGTTCTGATATCAAACTTTCATGCTATAAAATGAAACAACATTTAAACGATAGCGAATACAAAGCTCAACGGACAAAATAGGCGTTCAAAAGTAGCCAGCCTGTCCCTCAGATACACACAGTCATGTATTACGTATAGATACGTAACATTGTCTAAGGTTCGGCTCTGTGAAACATTTTAACGAAGCGGCTTTTTCACAAACGCTTTTGGTATAGGTTTTGTTTATTGATCTGACTGCGGAAAAACTTCATTCCTCCTTCATATGGTGCACTCATTCCGGGTCAGGATGTTCGTTTTGGAATGAGAACTGGACTGTTTTTTCATTCCAAAATCAGTTCTTGAATTTCGATCCAGTCATGTAAACTGTTGTATGGGATTACAATAGAACCGGAGGGAATTCGTTCTGGAATGAAGCTCGTTTACTTATTAATCATATACAAGGATCACTTAGGTTTGAAGTTTAGTCAAACTTGGTTCAGGTTCGTGACGATTGAGTGTTAAAACATTCAACCAATTGGGGGGTTACATACTGTAACACTAAACAGAGAGCTTATGAGAGGAACTTTTACGTTTTTAATCAATCAATCTCAATCAATAACCTGTCGATCATTTGCTTTGAAAAAGATTTGTGATAGAGTAACCAATTGACAATTCATCCATGTCCTCGTTCTCAAATACTGTATTAATTTTATCAAACAAATTAACATTTTGCCAAAACGTGTCTATTTTTTAAGATACCGCGCCGAATTATGCGCAAATAACTACAGTAAATTAATTTTATCTTAGGAGAAACTATTTTTACGTTTCCACTGCCTCAACAATCTAACAAAGCAATTTAACCAGCTAAAACTACAGCCACGGAACTACAGTTTTCTTTTGAAAATTGTGTTACTTAAGGGTTTACCATGGCAATCACTTACAATCACTTGCAATTTTCTCAGCAATGTCACCATTGCTCTCTTAAAAAATGTTTGAAGAGAAGACTTTGTGTAGACAGCATATGTTACACATCTCTTCTGGTAAATTTGATAAAAGTTCTCAACTGGGAGTATACTACCTACATACTGTACCCCCTTACCACTTAACCTCCCCCCCCCCAACACACACCATTGACCATTCGGTACAACCCTGAAAATATGTAAAAAGGAGCCACACTCACACTTATTGCTTTTTTAGGAACAGACATATGCCTTTCATTGAGACCTGATGATCCCTCTTGCACTTGCTCCAAAGGAGCTACCTCTGGTCTTTCTGATGAACTACTACCAATCAAATTTGGATCAGATAAGCTTCTTGTAGGATACGATCTTGGACTACGAGCATCACCTTCTGTGAATGACTTTGAACCTTTGCTGCTTTTTCTTCTAAACATTTTCTTCATACTTCTCCAAACAGCAAATCTCTTACGTTTTTTTGAACTCCCTTCTGTTTTGCTAAGATCAGCTCCATCTTCAATGTCATCATCTGACATGCCTGGTTGGTCAGCAGTTCGTTCATAACGTTTCACAAAGACAGGATCGTTTACTGGTTCTTCAACATTGTCTTCCATTTTGCTTCTCTTATAGCGCTTCCAGCTCATGCTACGAAATATTGAACGCCTAGGTCTCTTCTCTGAGGAAGCTGTAGGGAGAACAAAAAACACTAAATTATGGTTTGTTTGAAGAAATAATATTGCAGGTAGATTATACCATGTGCAGTGAAGTGTTGAGTTGCCATACTGTACAATTAACCTGCATAGCAGATGGTCTTCGGGGAAGGGACCTGCAGATGGGGAGGAGTGGTACCCCAGTCTCCCCCATGCACCACTCCTCCTGCCCTTCTCCCGAAGTGTAGTGGATCTCCCTGTAGTGTTCTGGATCTGATCACCTTTCCAAATTAATAGTCAATCCTAGGTTTAGAACAGCTAGACTATATATTATTAACTGTCTAGAGTATCCCCTGATGATCTGTCATGTACTGTGATTTTATAAATTCACATTAATATGATGTTTCTTTCTTTTTGCTGAAATGACAGTCTTATGTCCCCCTCCATTCTGTTCAATATTACAGCTAATATATGGTTGAGGTAGGTAATGTTATGCCAGATGTGAAAACAGTTACTAGCTACTCATGCAATCTTTCACAATTTTACTGTCACTGGTGGATTAATATATCACTCAGCCCAATGCAAATCATATGAGATAATCACAGAGAAAATCATCCTGGGACTTTTAACCCACTTATGGCTGTGCTGAACAAAACCCAATCATAGCTCATCCATGAGCTTAAAAATTATACATGGAAATATTACAGTTTTTAATTTGCAGTATATGTAAACAAATAAGTTTTAAATATTTGCCATAGCTAAGATATGCTGCACTAAATATTATGGGCAAGCAAAACATTTGTTTACAAGTTAACATTTGACAATGGTTTGAGAATCTACCTCTGCCTAGAAAAAAACCCCAGCCAACCAACACAATTAGGTTAAAATATATAAATCTATCACCTTACTGATATTTCTATTCCCAGTTCACAATCATCTCAAGTATTTGACTGTCAATGTAATTATGACTGTGTTATTAAATTTCACTAACCTATGCATATAATTTTATTTAGGGTAGCTTAATTTGTATACTACATTATAGTAAATTTTTATACTGTCATATATATAGTGTCTTAGATTAAAATATTTATTTCCATATATAATACATTCTTTAAAGAACTATTAATTCAAACAGTACGTTGGTTTCTAGAAGGTTCTCTGCTTTGATTACTTGGCCATTATGGTAGATATTTTGGACCAATAAATTATTAACAAACTCGAAAGTTTAACGTTGTTTGATATCATTATTATGTGTAAGTGTGTACAATAAAACACAAAATAAACTAAAAGACACATCTATATAGTATATTATGCTATTTAGTACCCACTGTTAGTATTTGGTTCCCAAAACAAATCAAACTTAGCAACAAAACTAAAATATGCAGCAATACATCAGTTAAATTACAAATGAATCCTCAATTAATACTATGGTAATGATCAACAAATGTAAAAATGTATATCTGTATAATATTCAACTTTAAAAACTTTACTTACATGTACATTTCCCGGTAATAGTTAATATCATCACAAACTAAATATTAGTGGATTATGTCCAGGCCCTATACACTGTGAGTGGCCAAGTATTTGCTAGTCAGGACTACTGGAGGATTATTACAACAAAGCAGTATTTATTGTACATAATATGAGGAAAGTAAACTTATTTACTGACACTGTAAGAAACTTTTCTTCATGTTATATAGCAGCCTTGTAGGCAGGTAATGGGCTAATGACTTATCAAGGTCAAGTTAGTTTAGCATTTGATCATTTGGCAATAAGCAGGGTCAGCACAGAATATCGCATGTTAGTTAATGTTGGACTTGTCAGTTGATTCAATTGGCATATAAATGATACAGACCGTACAATAATGGTACAGAATTCAATACACCATTCACGATTCAATGCAGCATGCATTTGATATCTGATAATTCAACTGTCATGACTGCATGTTAAGCTAAATTACAATTAGATTAATCTTTATATTAAAATTACCTAAGTATGGTCTTTACATAAAAAGCATTAAAGTTATACTCCACTAGTTATGAACGCTACAGTAGCTACTTAACTTTAAGAGTAACATGATCTGACTTACACAGACATCAGTTAACATAATAATGTTATGTTACTCAATTACAATTATTGATATCGTTCTGAATAAGAAAAGTTCCAAGTCTAGCATAGCATAACTTAAATTTATATTCTTTACTTACATCAGAACCAAGAGAGTACACCCAATGTTTTAGCACAATGTTGAAATATGGTAGAGAATCTCAGAGTTTAAGCAGCTTTTATTGAGTACAACTGTACAACAAAATATTTCTTTCATGAATTAATAGCCATAATTTGCATATAGACAATGTGAACATGATCTACCCCTTGCAGATCTTTTGAAATTTACATTTGGGCAAACTAATTAAAATATAAAATATTTCACTCCCACTCATGCAGGTAAATGTTCACATGACCATTTTACCTGGCTCAATATTTCATATTCTAAAACATAAGCAACATAACCTACTGTACCATATAGAGCATATACACAGCTCTTAAAATAGCTCAACTTTTCTAGTAATTGTAAATTCACATTAGTGATACAATATTTAATAGTTTATTTGTTTATTATCACTCATGTGTTTTTCAGGACGCTAATCTCGTGAGATTAAACGTCTGATCAAAGCACGAGATAGCTTATGCTGGAATGCATAACAATAGCAGTCTACAGACTTTTTGAAATGGCATTTGTGTATCGGTGTAAACGACGACGTTTATCATAAATCATCACGGAAACATCTCACGACATGCTTGATGCATTATTTCCAGAACCTGGCAGCAAATCTTCAGAACTACACATCAAAATTGGTTATAATATAAAGTTATGCATTTAAGACAATATGATGCTCGCTGTATTGTGTATGATGTTTGAAACTGACATTAGCCAAGCTCTTATTACAGTTGATCAAGTTACGAGTGCATAGTGCATACACTCAACCAACAAGCACTTCGTACTGCACGTACTACAGCTACAATAAAAAGCCTTACCAGGACTCTTCTGGCCAACTTCGTTATTCCCTGCTGTTGCCATTATTTAATAACAACTATATTAAATATGAAAGACATGATTACTGATTACAGTCACAATTGAAACCAGGCTGTAATTATAAACATTAACAGTTCTTTATCAGTTTAAGCTCACACTAACAATGAAACGTAAAATAAATGTAAGCTTATTGCTAGTAGTGTGTTGTTGTCTAAACTCTGGCTGTTCGCCATTTCACTCTATTGAGACCATACGTATTTAAGTCTTGTGTAAACCATCTCACAAAATAAACCAGAAAATGTGATGCAAATGCGCGTGTTGTGTATAAAAGTGTATAGTGAAATAGTATAATTATAAACACACGCATGAAATTATTTATTTATAAACTGAATATGACTAATAAAGACGTTCCTTGTGGTTGGTTTTGCTAACGAACTGTGTAGAATATCAACCTGGTTAGGAATATCATATTCAAGTGCTCATCATATTATTACAAATAATACAGAAATGGATGAAAAGAAAACAGCAACAAACCTGATAAATCTTGAATATATTCCGATTTGATATTCTAATAGACACCAAATACAAACGTACTTTTTCCTTCCCGAACAAACAAATCGCCTGCCACAATAATGGAACTCGTTTATAAAGGAAGTTATATTATCTACTTTCCTGAAGCACTGCTCTCACGCAAATGGACGAAGGTTTTTACGGAAGAGCCACTGAAGATCTGGTGATATAATTGACTGACTGGCCTGGCAGGGATGGAATTTGCGGGCACTCAACATAACATGTCAGTATCAGCGATCGATCCTCAGTTTGTAATTGGACCTTTTTCTGGCCCCTGCCCCTGGGCACTTGGTGCGTATGAGAATACTGGTATTATTTTGCATTTAGCGATCAAAAATACTGTTGCTCAATAAACATGTTTGTTTTTCGGAGAGCGATGATCAAGGAATCAAGGTTCATGCTATTAAGCTGGCCAACCAACATGTTCATGGTTTCAGGGCCGCTCTTACGGTTAGCAGAAAATTACGGGGCCCGGGACAAAGAAATATGAGGGGCCCCATTTTATTCTATGAGCACTGTCTTAAAAATTTCACTCGACATTTCGTACTCGTAAATTATGT